>BGNK01000562.1:0-26054 GCA_003297005.1 Symbiodinium sp. clade A Y106 | reverse complement strand
TGTTTTCTTTCATATCTTGTTTGACTTCTGATCATCAAGGGTTGTCACTACAGAGCCCCCGGCCCCCCAAAAAACTCCCCCCCCGCCCCCCTAAAAAAACAAAAGATCAAAGGGGCGGCCCCCCCCCGCCATTATTATTGCGTGGCCTGAGTTGTTTGGGAGGGGGGGGGGTTTTATAATCAGGAGACCACATTAAACCCTAAGCCCAAAGCCCTTTGAACAAACCCAGGCGCCAGTCGGTTGGTTCCCTGGACCAGAAGGCCATGCAGGCCCTGAAGGGCAAGAAGTCGTCGCGCGGACGAGCAACTGTCAGGGCTTTTAAACCACGGTTAACATATAATTACCTATACTTCCTTCAAAGGGATCGTTAAGGGCTCCTTTAAGGAATCTATAGGGTTTAGGATTTAGGATAGGGGCCTCAACAGTGACCTGTACTATTTTGGGGGTTCCTTACTAGAAGTATAGTATATTATACCCCAAAACACTGTTCCAATTGTTTGGGCCCCTATGTGACGAGGGTTTAGAGTTGAAAGGTAGGGTTACTCTACCTGGCTCTAGCTACTCCCTGAATTCCTGAGACTCCTCCTTCTTCGGCCCTGCAGCTCGCATGTTCGATCCATTCGGGTATGTCCAGAATTGGGGTCTGCTAGAATTTAAACCGTAGGACAAATCCAAGACAGCTGAACTTACGAAGCAGGCTCATGAGCAAGTACACGGTCCGACGGTCAGGAGAACTAAATCTACCACAAGGCATGGGGCTTGGGTCGTGGCGGCGGCAAACTTCCGCACTCTTCCCTAAACCTTTACCCCTCAAACTTTCTTACAAAGCTTTCCGTGGATCTTTCCCTAAACCCCTAAAACCAAGACCCCTAAACCAAAAACTGCCTAAACCCCCAAACCCTAAACTTGAAGCAAGGAAGCATGGCAACGCCTCCAGCACCGGGCCTTTCCCGGGTGTGGTGAATCGCCTGCGGCCCGGCACGGGGTGCCCTGGCAGAAGTGTCCTGGGGTTTAGGGGTGTAGGGTTTAAGGGTTTTGGGGTTTGGGGTTTAGGGTTGGGCTTAGGGGTTAGGGGTTTAGTTAGAGTTTAGGGTTTAGGCATGGGTCTAAGCTAGGGTCCCTTAAAAGGATCTACAAGCAACCCGGCTCTAATAATTAAGGCCCGATATATCCTGGAGCTTCGGGTTTTGGTGAGCCGGGCTGGCGTTGAGGCTGCCCGTCGCGCTGAACAACTACTACGCTGCTGGGCGGCAGTTGTGGTTTAGGGTTTAAAACCTAGTTCATGGTTTAGAGAGTTTAGGGTTCATGGTTTGAGGTCTGTAAACCCTAAACCCCTAAACCCCTAAACCCGGCTAGTGCACGGTTTGGGGTCTGGGCTAGTTCAGGGCTTCGGGTCTAGGGTTCGCAAGCCCTCGACCCCAAACATCCTTAAACAGCACCCCAAACCCTAAGATGATGATGTAGGGGCTTCAATTCTTACCGATACTATGTCATGTTGGTGGTTCCTTATTAGAAATAGTGTAAAAATCCCCCCCAAACCCTATTCTGATTATTACGGCCCCGATTGTTATTGAGGCCTAAGCTGGGTTCTGGAGTTTGGGGTTCAGGGTTTAGGGTTTAGGGCTTAGGGTTTAGGGTTGTGTGTTGTGGGTTGTTAGGGTTTAGGGATAAAGCTTGGGGTTTAGGGAGTGCTTGCTGCTTACTATACTTTGCTTTGACCTTGTTTCTGGACCTCGTGTTCTGTTAGGCACCATTCTAGAAACAAGGCTGCTAGTTAGACCTAAACCCTAAACCGGAATGAAATCGACACCTAGCTTAGGGCTCAGGGCTTAGTTGTTCTGGGGAGACCATTGCCTTGCCCATTGAGGGAAAAAGGCGGAACCCCAGGCCAGGAGAATCAGACGCTGACGAAGGTTTGGGGGTTTGGGGTCTACTATAGGGGCCCAAATCATCACCTATACTATTTTGGGGGCCCTTATTATAAATATAGTGTTATAGGCACCGCAAGCCCCATTAAAATTTATAAAGGCCCCTACATTAGGGATTTGAGGTCTGGGATGTCGAGTTTGTCTCACACCTTCAAGTCAACCCAGACCCGAACAAGATTTTGAAGAACAGTGTTCAGAAGTGTAAGCGAGCATTCAGATATGATATGGGAGTTTCCGCAAATTCGAGGGTACCTTATTTTGGTGTCCTTATAATAAGGATCTTACAATATAGGGGTACTTTATTAGGGTCCCCTATGTTCGGACACTCCCATATCTCTGTGAACACAAGCCTTTCATATTAGACCCCGGCACCTTCACCCCTACGTCTCAACCCGCGCCCGGAACCGAATCCTGAGCCCAAAACTACAGAAGCATAGCCCTTAAACTCACAGTCCTGCGCTAAGGCCAAATGCTATGCTTAAGCGCCCTATAATCCGTTTTGCACGCAGATCACCCTTCGCTGGGCGAAGAAGTTTCTTCGCTTCGGCGTGCCGCTTCGCCGCAACTGCACACCGAGAGGCAGAGTTGGATTTTTGTTCACCCTAAAGCCCAAACCCCTAAACCCTAAACCCCTAAACCCCTAAACCCTTAAACCCTAAACCCCTAAACCCCTAAGCCCTAAACCCCTAAAACCCCTAAACCCTAAACCCAAAATGTGCTCAACTTTTCTTCGGAAGGGCTGGGTTCCTGTTGTTCGTGTGCAGGGCATGTTTTGGGTGCAGGGACGACTTCATGTCGATGGGGCCTCATACTTAGAGGCCCAGGGGACTTAGTAAGTAGGTTATAAGTAGAGTTATAAGTGCCCTTAATGGAGTTACCCCAATTATAACCCTACTTATAACCAACTTAAAAAGTCCCTGGGCCTGCAAGTAACCGTAGGGGTGCGTAGAATCAAAAGTGTTTATGAGGATGTTGTTTGGGTGTTCTCAGCTGTCTGGTAGCCTTATTTCATTTTGGACCGGTACAGGCAGGATCCCATTATTGAAGAAGCTTCTGTGTCGGGGCCCCCTGTTTACTATGTCTGTTTACTTCAAATGAAGCGCAACCCACATGATCCACATGCAGAACATTCTACGCATCATTGCAACCCTAGACCCTAAACCGAAACCCAAACGGCCCCAACGTTTGTGTTTAAAGAGCTGGGAATTAGGAGTACGTATCGCGGTTTAGGGTTTAGAGTAATTGAAATCCTACATCGCTGAACCCTAAACCGTTCTGCGCTGGACCACAGCTACGACGGCGACGGAAGTTCTGAATAAGTACCACTAGTATTCCTCATGTTCATTATTGTAAAGGATTGTAAGTTTTCGGGAATTTGCCCCAACAACCTATTCTGGTTATTAAGGCCCCTTTTTGTATAGGATACAGGGTTCGGGTCTGGGATTAGGTCCGTCCCCTTGGAGTAACGAAACACGGGGGATTAGTGGTAGCTGTTACTTTCAGCCTAACTTAATGACAACGTTGTGCTGTGATGTTGCTTCTTCGTGCTACCAAATTCTGCGCTTTAGAGATTTTGCAACCCAACCGATGCAAACAGCACTGAATCTCGTAAAACCTCTCCAGAAGCCTAAACCCTCATCCCGATATCGCCAAAACCGTGAGTCCGGAACCCTAAAAGCCCTAATGTAGGAACCTAATTAAGAAACCCTGGGCCTGTAACCCCAAAATAGTAGATTCATATCAGGGACCCTAATAAAGGCCCAAGGTCTCTTAATCAGGTTCCTACATTAAACCCCCAAACCCGTACTTTTTGCGCTGGCCGCACTGAGGTTGTGGGAAGCGCCTCCGTCCCATGGCTGTACAAACGGGTAGTTCTCCAAATGAGGCCGCTGTTTAGGTCCCAGAATAGCACGGCACCCCTATTAAAGGGACCCTAATTTAGAGATCTACCCAAATGGTCTTCAGAATGCAAGCTTCGATATTAGGTCAAAAAATCATATTATGACATACTATATGCTGTTATAGTATATTAGTATATTATGCTATGTGGGGTTTTGGGTTTAGGGAGGAGATGACACAAGGAATACTAAATGCTAGCAGCAATGCCTGCGTGGACATGATGTGCACAACTTCGCGGGACATGCACTCCAACTATGTAATTAACTGTGTATACATAGGTGTAATTATCATCATCACCATCCTGACCATAATCATAAGCATCGCCGTAATGTCACGGTCACAATAATATCCCGCCCCCCCGGCTAAGGGTCTCTTGGGGCAGGGTCTGGGGCCAGGGTGGCAATAATAAACCTCTGGCCGTGTCCGGGGATTGCAGAACCAGTCGGAACAGTAGTAATAGCAGTAACAGCAGTAACAGTAATAATAGCAGTAATAACAGTAATAGCAGTAATAGTAGTAATAGTAGTAATAGTAGTAATAGTAATCAGTAATAGTAGTAATTGCTAACCACTTGGCCTGGACCCTATTTTTTTTAGGGATTTGGGAGCCGGAATATTTTAATTGTCACCCCCCCCTTCTAACCTCAATTGTTTGAGCAAACTGGCTACGCAATTAAAACTCCTCTTGCGCACGGAAATTCGGCCCCGGGGAATACTTTAATTGTCACAGGGTTTAATATAGTGACCGCAACATTAGTCAGCATAATAATCATAATAGTAATGATAGCAATAATAACAATAATACGAATAACAGTGATAATGGAAATCATACTGATATTGATAGTGATAACAATAGTAATACTGACACGAACAACAACAATAACAGTCATAACTATAGCAGTAATAATATATGTAAATGTAACACATCCGCATGCACACACACTCACGGTGCTCATCGGGTTGGTGTTTAGAGCTGTAGTCGTACTGCTTTAATGCATTATTTGGGGTTTAGGGTTTCAGGGGTCAGAGATTCTATTGCAACGGGCTACCCGTCGCTGCTCCTCTGGCAGTGCCTGTGTCTTGTTCAAGGCCCAAAGCCCTTCCAGCCTGCATACTATAAGGGCCTTAACAATTCATTACCTATTCTATTTGGGGGGTTCCTTATTGTGATTATAGTATAATATATCCCAAAACCCTATCCTAATTATTAAGGCCCCTATATTAGCTTTTCCAAGTCGCAGACACCTGAGGGGATCTACCAAGGAGGTTTCCTGTAAAGAAACCTTCAGTAGTACAGGGTCCCAAATTTGGGGATCTTAGTTTTAGGTCCTTTGAGGGGGTCCGGGGCTTTCTTCGAAACCTCGGTGTCGGGCACTCTGGTTCAGTGAACGATGACGCAGAAGTTTGTCACGTCGCACCACACAATATAAATACTATTTTGGGTGTTCCTTATTATATTATAGTATACTATACCCCACAACCCTATTTATTTTGATTATTAAGGCCTCTATAGTATGGCTTGTACCAGCCGAAGACCAGAGAGCTCTTTGTTTCAGGAAAGAACCGCATTGTAAACAGCAGAGGGGCACAACACATAGAGTGACCTGCACTGAAGGTCAGGGCTTATATCCCCTAAACCCTAAACCAAAAACCCTGAACTCGGAAACGCGCTCCTCAGAGAGCCGACGGAACCAAGGAAAGCCAAAGTCAGGTTCGAGCACTTCTTGTTTGACGGCATCTACCGAAGCTGTGCTGCGAGTGTTTTGGGTTTCGTGCATTCAGAGGGTATGGTGGTTGGTCCAGGAGAAACACTGACAAGGACCCTGAAATCTATCATGGTTTGCTTCGTAGTAGCTGAGTAGGTAACCTTTAACTTTTTGGGGGTTATACAATCCCCTAAACCCTAAACCCTAAATCCTAAACCCGAATCCTACCATAATTTAAAAGGTTAACCTTTTCTGGACTAGGGTCCGAAACCCTCTCAGCAACTGAAAAGGCCCCTAAAAGGCTGAAAACCCAGAACCCGCAAAGAGGCGGTCTGCTCTAGGGGCATCAAAAAACTACCGATACTATTTTGGGGCTCCTTATTACAATTATAGTATAATGGGCCCCAAAACCCGATTCTAATTATGAAGGCCCCTTTTTTATTACTTGACAGAAACCCTGAAGCCCAAAACTCGGTATGAATACATCGATGCTTGAACCCCCAAGCCAACACCTCACCCTCCGAGCCTGAGATCTTAGGCTTTCACAAGCCGTAAACCCCAAACCCTTGTAAGAAGAGGGGCCCCTTCCGGCTCCGGGATATTCTAACACCGAACGCCCGAGCTGCAGCCTGTTTGAAGCTCAATCACTAGCGTCGTCTACCAGATTCAGAAAGATGCATCGCATGCTCTTGCTGGCCACGGCGCTGTGGACAAGTCCCCCGAGTTTCGTTTGGGCCATGCGAGATGCCATGAAGTACGAGAGCACCTTGAACGAGGATGAAGGGGAGATTTGTTGCGTCTGTCAAGAGGGCGAAATAACGTACCCTGCAGGCAGCATATGCCCTGCAACATGTGTCCAAAGACCCGAGCAGGGCGGGTGCAGCGTGGAAGCGGACCCGATAACCATCGTGCGCCCGACCACAACAACGACTAGCCACGTCATCGTGTCGAAAGTAATGTGCTGCGTTTGTCCTAACTTCGAAAACGGGGGCAAAGACGAAGTTACTTTATCAAGAGCCCTCATGTGTCCGCAAGGCTGCATAAAGAAGGGCGAAGGCACGCTACCTGGGGAGCGCTTCCACGGCCAGGGCGACACGTATTGCACAATCTAGGCCTGCCCTTCGAGACAGATCTTGAAATCTCGTTCATCGGCTTGAAGAAACAGCTTTGCTGGCCTGAGTTGAACTTCTCGCTTGATGTACAGGGAGAATCCTCGATTCTTTTCCACGTTGATGAAGGTTCTTAAAGGAGCAGCAACGACAATGCTTTTTGACGTCATTTTCAGCCAGCTGCTAATTGAAGACCTGGGACAAGGGGGCACCACAAAAGTTGTGATGAAGATGCAAGTTTAGGGGTTTAGGGTTTAGGCTAGTGAACATAGTTGTCGAAATATCATCAAGATCATCACCATCATCGGAAGAACGTTCACGGAAACGCCAAGTGCTGTTCCTGAGGCTCCTCTTCATGCATACTATAGCCTTAATTAGAAAAAAAGCTTTGGGGGTTCCTTATTATAATTATGGTAGTAGAATGGGCCCCAAAACCCTATATTAGCTCCCCCCCATACCTGCAGAGACTTCAAGTGGCATATAGTTCAAGTCACTGGACGCGGAAGGGTTTGTGTTCGGAGGTGTCGGTGTGTCTGAGGCTTGATGGTTTAAGATGTTTAAGGCGCAAGGGTTTCTGATGAATGGTCTTTCTATCCCTAGGTGTTTCTTAGGGCCTAAATAATTGTCAATACTATGTTGGGCGTTCCTTATTACAAATATAGCATAACGGGCCCCAAACCCTAGTCTAATTGTTAGGGCCCCTATATTATAGTACCCATATAGATCTCTTATAGTAACCCTTATAGAACCCTTTTCAAGGAACCCTATTCTAATTATTAAGGCCCCTTGATTAGACTCTCAAGCATGCATGGGCGCGTCGTTGTTACAAATCAAGAACCTCAGCAAGGCCCTGGAGGCCCCATGTAATACAGGGGCCTTTGTAACACAGAATAAGGTCTTCGGGTATACCCTAAACCCTAAACCCTATATTATACCATAGTTATCGTATGTAACCCCGCAAAATGGCGTTGGTAATTAGTTTAGCACCCATCACATCGGGAATGACAGAAACCCTTAAAGCCTAAAACTCGAAACCGCCCCTGTCGGATCGAGACCGGTTGCATGTGGTTTACTACAAGAGCCTGAGAACTGAAGCTTCCATCTGTAGAAGCGGGGTCCCTGCCGGCTTCAGGGATGTTCTAACACCGGACGCCTGAGCTGCCGCCTGTTTGAAGCTCAATCACTTAATCCCGTGACTGCCGTTGTTTACCAAGTTTGATCAAGTTCGTACCGAGGTGGCACTTTGGGAAGTTGTTTAATTCCCCTTTGTAGTTCCTATAGTGGTAACTATTCAAAATACTTTTAGGGGCCCCAGAACTACAACCCAGGTAAGGATGCATC
The DNA here is from genome assembly GCA_003297005.1 of Symbiodinium sp. clade A Y106. Taxonomy (NCBI): domain Eukaryota; class Dinophyceae; order Suessiales; family Symbiodiniaceae; genus Symbiodinium; species Symbiodinium sp. clade A. The sequence goes on along the minus strand of BGNK01000562.1, from coordinate 18,072 downwards.
GCATGCTCTTGCTGGCAGCGGCGCTGTGGACAGATCCCCGGAGTCTCGCCGGGGCAAGCCGAGGCGATCGCCGCATCGAACGAGATTCCTTGGACTACGAGAGCACCTTAAGCCAGGATGCAACCACGACTACATCAGGGGATGCGTCGGAGATCTGCTGTGCCTGTCCAGACGGCGAAAGAACATACCCTCCGGGCAGCATATGCCCTTCAAGATGTACCCAAAGACCCGAGCAGGGCGGGTGCACGGTGTGGGGGGTCCGGGAGAGTATCGCATCTCCGATCCATCTAATGTCCCCGTCCCAGATGCCGCAATGGATCTGCTGCAATTGTCTTATTGATGGAAAAGGGCATGAAGAAAGGACTCTACCAGGGCCCGGCAGTTGTCCGAAAGGGTGTAAAAAGAAGGGCGAGGGCACCCAACTTGGGCAGCCCGGTCACGGCAAAGGCGACCAGGCATGCCAAGTCTAGGTGTGCCTTTCGAGACAGATGTTGCACTCTCGTCTGCGGCTGACATCGGCTTGAAAAAGGAGCTTTGCTAGCCTGAGTTGACCCTCCTGCTTGATGTACAAAAGTGAATCCGCGAGTCTTTTCCGCTAGTTGATGAAGGTTCTCAAAGGAGCAGAGTGCTGAAGTTCGGGTAGCGGCACAGCAACGACAATGTGTTCGGAGTTCTGTTTTCAGGCACAGCAGCTGCAACCCGCCGTATTCTGATTGCAAGTCTTACCCCCCCCCCCCTCCCCTATAGAAACTCCCGACTACCACCCCCACAAAATCTCCAAAGACACACAATCCCCTATTGGGGTGTACCTTGCTGGGATGGTCATCGAGGGCTTACTATAGGGGTGGGGGGGGGGGGTAAGACTTGCAATCAGAATACGGCGGGTTGCAGCTGCTGTGCCTGAAAACNCCCCCCCCCCCTCCACTATAGTAAGCCCTCGATGACCTTCCCAGCAAGGTAGCCCTCAAGCGTGACTTGGTTGCATTTGGAAGATATCGAGGGGTTCACACAAGATTTGTCAAGAGCTTCACCTTCGAGCGGGGAGACGTCCCGTCTCGTAGTAAAGCATGTCTTCGAAATCATCATAATAAAATGATAACAATAATGGCAATAACAATAATAATGATGTCAACCCGTCTCTGTTCGATGGCCTGGGCCAAACAGGTACACGAGAGTTATTGTGGTGAGCCCCACGCGCTTTGACACGCGTGCGGAGTCCAAAGACGCGAGGCGTGGTGCCACCCGCGCCGCTGAAGTATAACACCAACAACAAAACGACAACGACAACAACAGCGACAACCACAACCACAACGGCAACCACAACCACCACGACAACAACAACACCAACAACACCAACAACACTAGCAGCAGCAGCAGCAGCAGCAGCAACATCAACAACAACAGCAACCACAGCAACAACAGCCAACACCAACAGCAACCCCACAGCCACAGCCACAGCCACAGCAACAGCAACAGCAGCAGCGACAACAACACCAGAAACAACACTCGAAGCCACAGGAACAGCAGCAACCGCAGCAACCCGATGGCAGCAACAGCAGCAGCGGCACCCGCCGCCAGCCGCAGCATGCTGTTGCAGATATTGATTGCGATGATGGTAATGATAGGGGTGATAATGATGATGGTGATGGCGTCTCTGCGCTTAGAACTGCTATGATACGAGCCTTGCTGAATTGCCAGTGTGGTTTTCCTAGTTGCAGTGCATGCATAATAGTTGCAAGACTGTGGTGCGAGTTGCGAGCAGCAGGTTTTGATAAAGACCTTAGTAGCTGAGTGGATACACTTGACACTTTTTGGGATAATATTACTCACTAGAAAACTAACAGTGTACATTTTTTGGGGCTTACGAACTCAGCAACTAAGTAGTAGTCACCATGAATAGGAGCTGAGGCAGAAGCCGAGGATCTACATCTTGACTTACGGGTGAAAGGCTTTAGGTTTCCATGACCCAAACGCCTATCCCATGTCTCTAAACCCTGGAACCCTGAACACGATAGCCAGGGATGACATGAATTCAGTGATCAAAGGACCCTAAACCCCTGAACCCAAGCCCCGAAAGACCCCACAGTAGTAGCCAGAAAGTTGGAACATCATTATCCTCATGCCCTTAAGGTAAAGTATAAGGGATCCTAGCACTAATCCTCCTAAAACCATGTTCCGACTTTCTAGGGTTCTACTATATGAAAAAGACGTCAAAGGGCCGGCTTCCGTGGCTATGCACTGGAGCCTGGGGCCATCGCGCGGCGAAGCACATCTCGCGGAGGCAGCCGGAAGGTTTTTGCTTCGGGGTTGAGAATTTACTTACCTTTGGTTAGTAGGGATCGTACCCTTATGGAACTAGAGCAACCCCAACCCTCAAAGGAACCCTTAGACATACTCACCCAAAAACCTAGAGGAAAACCTACCTTTGGTTAGTAGGGAATGGAGGGAGGGTAGTAGTAGTAGTTATAAGGAACTGGTGTTTTTTTCTTTGCTGTGGCCCCGCCGGGTCTTTTTAGACCCGATGTAATTCGGAAAGGTATAAAGGGGGCTTTTTCCCAAAGGTCCTTTGGCCAGGTTTGAGATAGTTGCATCGGTTGGCCATAGAAGAGATCTCAACACTATGTTCAAGGCAAGGTGGTTCTTGGGATGTTCTGCATGTTATTGTTGATAGGGGCTTACGGCTGTCCTTTTACCAGGCAATGTTCTGTTTCAACCAAAGAAGCCTTGACGCCTCTCTCCCTGCGGAGTGGGGAGGCTTCTCAGATGATTACTTGGCTTCCACGGCAAAAGGTCATCTTCAAATCAGCAAGCTGGCATGTGCACTCACAGAAGCAGCAGAAGTCGTGTTCAGTCTTTCATATTGCATCGCCATAAAACCATTCGGGCATGTGGGCATTGCTGAGCCGTTGCCAACAGAAAGCAACAGCAGACCGCCGATGAGTAGGACATAACGGATTCCTGGTAGAGTTTGTCCGGTCGTGTTTTAGCATGAGTCGCAATGAGGCTAATTGAGCAGTTCCACATCCTTTTTTAACCACGCATTTTCTGCTGCATGTTGTCGTGCATGTGTTTGTCTAAGATCGCAAAGAATTTCCAGTTTGTCGTCCTTGAGCAGTTTTAGTGCTGCAGCCAGACGTGCGAAACATTGGTTATGTTTGTCGGCTCCGAAGAACAAGTTTTTAGCAAAGGCAGCGCGCCTTTCCAGGCAACACAAGTCTTGCTAGTGTTCGACGATGCCATCGCAGCGCCAGCTCAGTGCTTGGAAAGGCGCAGCACAGAGCAGCTCCTGAAGGCTCAGAAAGGGGAAATCAAGCAGGTGATGGACTTGCGGCCTCAAGTGGTGCAGCATCTGCTGAGCAAGTTGGATGCTCTCGGCATGCGCTTGAAAGATCTGCAAGGCAAGGAGGCCGAAGAGCTACCGGCTTCGTTGCAAAACCAAGCTGTGAAGGACAAGAAAGCCAAAAGCAGCCAAGGCAAGAGGAACACGACGACCACAGCTGCAGGCGATGAAGCGGATTCGCCGTACCATCGCTTGGATGCCTCCTCCGTGTCGTTTCTCATGAGCTTGATTGAAGAGCTGGAGCCTCAAGCTCTTTCAGGCCCCAATCTTCGTCGCATGCTGGTTCGAGGCAAGGCGTGCGAGAACAAGGAGCTCATGGTGCGCATCGTGGAAGTGCTTACCGGTTGTCCCTTCGACCTTGCCTTCACGGGGAAGCTTGCCAAGTTGAAGGGCCTGAAAGAGTACATGATGGGCATGTATCTTCGTCGAGGGCGTCGTGGTCGCGAGTTGTCTTTGCCACCAGCCTGGGAGCGGGACGGCCTTTACTTGCTTGTGGGGCTGACGGACTCCGGACTTGAGGTCAAGCACCGGTTCTTGCAGAAGAGCGTTGTGCTGAACATCGAAGACTTGCCTTCGAACAACGGCCTCGGGGACTTGCGCATTCACAGGAACTGGTCGGAGCAGGGCGCGTTCGTTGCCTTGCCTCATGAGGTAGATGGCAGTGGCATCAGAATCATGCTGCATGCTTACTTCCCAAACCAGGAGTCGTCGTTGGCTCTGCAGAATGGCTCCCGTGCAACTGCCTCGCCTCCATCGAAGCGGCCCTTGGCTTTGGAGGATGGCAAAGCGTCTCTCACAGCAGACGAGGTTGCGGAGAACTTCGTGACACCCAAGAAAGCGAAGACGGACACTTCGCTCAGCTCGCCGGCAACTACACCTCCAGGTGATGGTTCAGAAGGCGTTTCCACGACATCCGCAAGAGACATCGGGGACTTGTTTGACGAGGCGGCCGACAAACGTGAAAGCGAAGTGGAGTCCTACAATGAAGCTGACATGATGCCTCCGGCCCCCTAGGACTTGCGCTGTAGACTAGCGTCAGCATTTTGATTATGCTTTGACTGTTGGCGACAACGAATGCACAAGAGGTGCCATGTGCAGGCAAATGCTGTAAACCCAGCAGCACTGCGCTTGCTGCAGTGGTGCCTGTGTCGATTCGTGTTCGGGGCGACTGCTCTGACGGGGTTCACAAAGCAGCTGCAGAAACGTGTTTCAAGGCAGCTTTCTGTCGCAGCGGGGAGCGTGCTGAACAGTGCCCGAAAAGGCGTAAATTCCGTAGGCGTCGCCCTTGCTTTCTGCAAGCTTCAAGACCATGCTCAAACTTGTGACGTCTCAGCTGTGTTTCAGACACCGCGTCCAGCTTCGCAAGGGCTGTTTTCAGCCAAGGTAGGTCCCGGCTCAAACTTCGTAGCACCCCCCTTAACCTGAAGGTCCATCCCTAGATCCGTAACGGAAAACCGTAGAGAAACTCCCAACTGTGCATGTTTCATCGTTTATCGTATCGCATAGGTATTGAGGTGGAGGTTGGAGTATCTCGAATGAGGTGCCAAATCTGTAAAGATTAGTGTTTTTACGTAGCAGGCATGTAGGTCCGCACCCGTCGAGGCGGGAGAAGCAGGAATGAGCGCAGTAAGCCTTTCAATCATCATACGTAGCTTGTTGTAGTAAACCAATTTTGCCAGGAGCAGTACGCGGCAACTATTTGGCAGAGTAGGGCTAGGGTGTGTGGCATATTGTCGCAGGCATGCTGCTTCGCCGGAATGTGGCTGGCTGTTTAGGGCTAGGCTCAAAGGATAGACAAGGATGTGTCATGAGTGTTGTTCTACATCACCTGAAGCAATGCAAAGGTTGATATAGGTTGAACAGGGCATTTTTCGTGGTTTTAGCATAGTCCAGAGATAGGGTTGACAGGAATCGTTTGCAAGAGCATCCATTTCTTGATAAGCACTTCTTTTCGAGTAAACCCGTTTTGCCAGTGTGAAAAGCTTTTCTGCGAAACTTGCACTGCAAGGCATGCGCTAGCACTAGGCCATCGTATAAGCCGATGCTACCGATGCATGTCGTGGAAGTTTCATGGCAGAGAAGGGCCTTTTGTTGCAGACCGGTGGTTTGCTGCAAGATGGCAGCAGACTAGAGCTCTGCTTAAAAGCATGGGCTCCGCGTGAGCAAGCACCTTTGAGATGGGAATTGCGCAGGTTGCTTCCAGCCTGCGGTTATGATCTCACCAAGAGACTTTTGCACCAACGTGTAAAGGCCCAGCTACCGGAGTGGAAGCAGCTGTTTGAGCATTTTCTGCTGGATTGGAAAGATCATTATGGCGATAGTGCAAATGCCGCATTGCACAAGAAACAGCGCTTGGATGATGTAGATGTGGCATCGCTTGAACAAGAGTTTTGGGTGAGTACGGTTGGCATGTTTGTCCTTCTTCTTCAGTGGTCCGAGAACCGCAGAAGCAAAGAAGACCAGGAACGCAGTTCTCTTGTCATGCGACTCGTTCTGGAGAAATGTGTGCGTGCACAGACGAACCTGGGCATGTTGGAGATTTCAGCAGAGATTGCGCAGATGTGTGCGGCAGAGCCTTTTCAGGATGAGCGTTGCGCATGTGTGCAACGGTTTCTGTCCCAGAGTGCCGCGGCGGAGGCTACGTGGCACGAAAAAATCTGGCGCCAGTTGCAGGAACTCTTTGCTGCTCGGAAATGTGCAGCTCTGGCTACTCACATGTCCGATGTGTTGAAGGCGCTCAGTCTGGCTGTCGATGAAAGGGCTACGGAATGGGGCGAGCAAGCGTGGCAGAAAGGCGTGCATGCAGCAGTCCCTGGTCCTTCAAAACGTCGGCGGATTGATCCTCATGTGAAGGCTTGGGTTGTGCAAGAAGCTGTGCAACAGGGGCAGCAGCATTCCAGCAGTGCTGCAGCCAATGCCTTGGAACCCGGTGTAGGTGCTGGGCAACGACAGTGGCGAGAGAAGGAAATGTCTTGCGTGAGAGCGGCCATGCATCTTAGCTTCGCCAATCCGCAGTCGTTGAGCTTATGCTGGGACGGCATGCGCTTGGGCAATCCTGCTAAAGAGTACCTCCTGGCGGCTGTCAGTGGTCCTGGGAACGTGCATGCAGTTCTTCCACCTCAGGACCTTTGCTTTGCATTAATTTGAGTGCGAAACCTTTGCAGGCATGTTTTCTTGGGAATTTGGATTTGGGCAGTTGTAGGCAAGTCCGCGTAGCCTTGAAGACTCACGCTGATGTTGCACCATTGCGGCAGTGGCAGATCGAGAATCTGCCCTTTTTGTAGCTGCATGAATGTCAAAGGACGTGAAGTCACTCACTGCACATGTTGGACAACAAGTACGCTTTGTAGAGCAGCTTAGGAGATAGATCTACCACTGGGGAAGACATTTTGAAAGTCGGGCCTTTTCTAAGTAGCACTGAGACACATGTCAGAGGTTGTTTTTCATCGGCAATGCATCGCAAAGTTCGCGATGCATTTACAAATCCCCGCATTTTACCGCACAATGCGCCGAAGAGCACAAACAGTCGTTTACATTTCCCCGCATTTTACCGCAAAACGGTTGGGCGTTTTGCAGGAATTTATAAATCACTGCGTTTTCCCGCAAAAGCCCCGGACATCATTGCCAGCAGTTAGGTGTGTTTTTGCGTTGAATCTGCCAGGAATGCACAGCTTTCGCTGCTGCGTATCCGGGCTCCGCAGATGCGGCAGAAGCCTCCGAACAAAAGGCTGCCTTTCAGAACGACATCCTGGCCAAGATGTCGAAGCTTTTTTCCGAGGAGGTGGTTGCTGGACGTGAGGGCGCTGATGCCGTCGAAGATACGGCGGAGGCTGCAGTTTTTGGATCGGATGCCCAATTTTCATTGGCTCCGCTCATTGGACAATGCTTTTCGCAAAGGTTTGGGCATTGGGTTGTCGCAGTGGATGCCAAAACGCCGACTACAAAGCCTGTGTGTCGGCGAGAAGCGCTACCTGGCAGAAGTGCAGTCTGCAGCGGGGCAGTCCTGCAAGAGAAGCTGCATCGAAGATGCCAGCGGCCGCAGATACTTTGAGTGTCCAAGGGAAGTCGTCCAGAAACAGTTGCAGAGACCAGTGCTTCATATGGTTTGTGACTTAGCACCCATTGGTTGGCCAGCAGCCAATTTTATGGTGCAGTGCTTGGGCTTGAGAGGAACACTGGCCTTTGATCTGCTTCACCGACGTGTTTGCCACATAGACGATGGCAGAGCAGAGGCCGGACTCCGTATGCTCAAGACCGAGTACAATGTGGTCTTGAAGATGCGACAAGGGCCGTACCAGCAATCCGGCCATCACGGTGTCTTGAAAGACGCTGCAGCGGAGATGTTCTGGGAAACAACTGCGGAGAACAACCTGTTATTCGCAGTGCTCAGCGATGCCATCGCTGCTGATTTCCAGCTGCAGAGCCAGACTCACGCCACGGAGGAGCACACAGACCTGGTCTGGAGGGCAGCTAAGCAGCTCCTCACGAAAGATTGCAAAGGCACAAACACGAAGACTTCAAGATGGTTCAACTTCGAGCAGAACAGTCGAGCCTTTTTCCCTCAACTTCATGCCAATCTGCTGAACCTGTTGTATGTGGGAACCAGACGAAACTGGTGGAAGGGATACTCAGACTGCCCACTCAATGCTGCAGATCTGGAGCATTGCCGTGAAGGCCAAGATGAGGCAGAGATCCGAGGAGATGGCTTGGAAGCTTTGGAGCGCCCGCCAGAGGAAGCGGACGCTGCAGCGGAAGATGCTGGCCCCTCCTCAAGCAGAGTTTCCACTTCGGAAGCTAAGAAGGTTCTGCAACAGAAGCGTTCCAAGTGCGTGAACACACTGCATTTCAGCGCGACACGATTGTCCAAGCCTCTCAACATACGACTGTGGAAAGGCATGGTCGACTTACCGCAGCCACTGGAGGTGGAGTTTCACAAATGGATGTCTGCTCTGAAGACAAGGCGGGGCACACAGGCATTGATGCTCAGTCTTGCAGAAGGTGGTGACACAGAGATCTTGCGACAAGTTTTTGAGCAGCTGTGCAGCCCCGAGTTCGCCGACAAGCTTGGTTTCTCGGCAGAAGCAAAGAACGTGTGCGAGCTTGAGGCGGGCCAGACGGTGGCCAGGTGCATGTGGAAGTTTGCTTATTCGGTCGTTGGTTCTTGTGCATGCACAGATTGCTTTTTCGAAGTCCCTCCACAAAAGTTTTTAGGATTGGCAGCCGCGGATGCCGAGCGAAAGCAATCCACCCTGACAGCCTTGAAGCAGTTTTGGGAAGCTCTGCAACAGCTGGAAGCACGTGCTCTAGATGACATGGCTGCGAAGCGTTTCCTCCAGAATCTGCTGTGGCCGTCACAGCAGTGGTCGCGGGAAGTTTATGTGCAACTGCTGGAGAAGGATTTCCTCGCAGTGAACGATGACAACCAGCGCGAAGTGGAGGCTTACAGCACCGCTCATTGGTCTACATTGCTTATTGAGAACTAGGGCAACAGATGCAGGAAAGTCAGCAAGGGGGAAACTCCATCTGGTTCCCTTGGTCCGAAAAGCATCTGGCACGAGTGCGTTTTAGGGAGCACGACATGCGAAGACCATGACCGCAAGCCTGTCGCAGTGAGCACTGCTGCACGAGTAGCTGTTTCCGGAAAGTTGCCTTTGCCTGTATTCCAAGACAAAGATTCTGAATGCAGCCTCAGTTCCGAAGATCTTCGCAAGCTCACGGCAAATCCAGCCACTTGGCCGACACCCAACCCTGCAAACCTGAAACTTAGCAGTTTAGCTTCGCTGTTGTTGAAGGAGACAGGTGGTGATTGGTCACGGATTTCCAAAGCATGGAGATCATTGCTGCTGATACCTGGCACTCTCGTCAAGAAGGTCGCAAACCCGAGCACATCACTAGTCCTGTTGTGTAGCTGCTTTGGGGCCTTGGTTTGGGATGTTTCCATGAAAAAGGAAGGAAAACGTCAGATTCTTCATTTTGGAGACGCGGGCCAGCAATCATTGAAGCTTGTTTTCGTGGAAGATGAGACGTCGTGGAGCGCGGTTCCTTTGAAGGTCCTTACACCGTGTTCCTCAAGAGTCAACAGCGACACCATCGACCTTGGCAGACTGGCAGTTGGCGCAGCAGAGCAGAAATCTGTAAAGTTGTTGCTGCACAATGCAAGTCGTGGATTTCCGAACTTGCGTGTTGAAGAGCTCCGGAAGCTGCACACGAGCCTCGCAGTGCCTTTTGAGCGAGGGCACAAACCACGAACAGAAGCCCAGCTTGTCACGGCTTTGGCGCAGCACGTGCAGCCAGGCATGACATCAGACGAGCTGGAGACTGCATTGCTCGGCAGGGGCAGGCAGCAGACTCCTCAAGAGTTTGTCAAGGGGTCGCCGGTTATGCAGAACGAAGACCTCTTCGACATGGCTCTGGCAGACGAAGATAAGTGATTTGCAGGAGGAGCTGCGGAAGCTGAAGCAACAGGCACTGAAGCAGCAGGAAGCATCGCTTCGGAAGCGAGCAGAGCTACGATCCCAGCTGAACCCTGATGCCAGTCGTGGCTCCAGCAGCGCTTCGGCCATGCCGCCGGGGGAGCCACAACGGCCTCGGCAAAATGCTGCGGTCCAATCTGGCAGCTATGATGTTGAAAGTGCTCGCAAGTGGGCGCCCCCTCAGTGCACCCTTACGAAAGAGTTGAACTGGCACACACGGTGGCGCGTCGAAGCTCCATATCTCGGTGGCATCAAAAGCAAAAGCTTTAAAAAAGATGGGCCTATCAAAGATTGGGATGCTTTGGTCTGGGTGCTCACTCTAGCATGGAGGGGGTACACAGAAACCAGTGGCGAAAGCTGCCCCTGGACATTTGAAGCCAGTCAGATTGCGTGAGTCTGGGTTTGCAAAACAAGACGCTGTGCTCACCACTTTCTGCTCTTCAAACCCTGAGCCCGCCAGAAGCAGCGTGTTCCCTTCTCTAAATCTCTGGAGCCGACATATTGCGGTTGTAGCAGCCGCGAGAAGCCGTCGTCCTTCACAGAGGGCCTTGAGTGACATGTATTCAAGGAGGTTTTGCGCAGCACTTGTACTGCCTACAGATGCTCCTTCACCGAGCATGCACACTTAGATGATGTTATGTTAGACTGCTGGTTATTCGGCAGTGGAGATAGTACCTGGTCTGAGTTTTAGGTGGTATGCTACAGGTAGTTTCGTTGCCCAGTGCTGACACTTTCTACAGAAACAACCTGTGAATCTGTTTACGCTGTAAAGCCAACAAGTCCTTGTAGCGGAGCTACGCGATGTACTTTGCATTCGGAAGAGTCAGGGATAACAGTCCGTACTTACAGCTTGTATTTTTGAAAACAGCTCTTTCATGCATTTGTCACTTGCAGGTAGGCAGAGTGCCGACTAGTTGAGAGTAGTTGTTCAATTGGACATTCCCCTAAAGCCATCCCCAATCTTCTTTTTGCCGCCCAGCACTGTACACCAGCAAGCATGAGTTCGCTTCAACCAGTAGTTTTCTCTATAGCGAAACTCTCGAGAGTTTCTACGCCTTGGGATTCGTTCCCATCTCTTCCTTCCTGCCCGGCGACGGCAACTATACTGTTGTCATGCTTGGCCTGACGTTCGGGAGCCAAGGCAATCGTCCGGCTGTAGTCGTTGAGCCTTCCTGAGGTGATGGTATCTTTCAACCCAGAAGCAGCCTCGTCCAAACATTTACGTTTCAACGCTTACTCCCTTAACAGCTATTTCTAGAACAACCCCCCTGAAAAGCCACCTCGATCGTCTTGACCTTCTGTTGGTAGACATCCGATTTCGACAACCCTGCTGTAATAGTCGGACAATCTGAACCCCGAAAAGGCCCCCTTTGATAAAGGCCCCTTTTGGGCTTAGCCGAGTAGTACCCCAGACATTTTTTGTTATTGTCTAAAAAGACCCGGCGGGGCCGCAGCAAAAAAAAAACACCACCCGGGCCTTGCCGAAATCGCCCCAGCCCACAGTGAGTGAGTGAGCGTCCGGGCGGGGCCACGGCAAAAAAAAACACCACCCTGGTCCGGGCGGGGCCGCAGCAAAAACAAAAAAACACCACCCCGGCGAGGGGGAGGCATCGCCACCCAGGCCCGCAGTGAGTGAGTGAGCGTCCGCGCGGGGCGGCAGCCGTGCCGGCGCCCAACGGGGCTTCTCCTTCCCTTGCCTTTCGCCGGGGCCACAGCAAAAAAAAACACCCTGGGTGGTGTTTTTTTTGCTCTGGCCCGCGCCCAACGGGGCTTCTCCTTCCCCTGCCTTTCCCCGGGGCCGGAGCAAAACAAAAAACACCCTGGTGGTGTGTTTTTTTTTGCTTTGGCCCCGCCGAAAGGTCGCGGCGCCCAACGGAGCGCAACAAAAAAAAACACTTTGCACACCCGGGGCCGACAGCAAAAAATTTTCTAGAAACCAATGACACGGGGCACGAGCAAAAAGGGGCCACAGCAAAAAAAACACCCTGGCCTAGTTATAATTGTACCCCATTCCTCCATTCCCTACTAACCAAAGGTAAGATTTAGGGAGTAGAGTTTAGGATTTTGGGATCGGGGTTTAGGGACTAGGGCACTGAACCCTGAACCCTTTGGGTTTTTTCAGCCATCCTAGGGTTTCTATACGGGTTCTACAGGGTGTAGGGCTCAAGGGTGGTGGTTAGTGTACGGCCTCGCGGTGGAAGATCGCGATTGTTGAAAGAGGTTGTGGCCAGAGCGGAGTCAAAGCGTTGATGCTTCGGGCTTGTTGTTCGTCGTCATTGGAATTAGTTCCTTTTGGACTTGGAAAGTTGAAATCCCAGACATTAAATCCCGCAAAAGGCAAAGCATAAGCCCGTACCATCGAAACCTGGCATCATCCCTGTATGCATATGATTTTACCCTCATCTTCTTTGCATACTTTTTCTGTAGCCTTATCTCATACACCCTAAACCGTACGCCCTGAACTTAGACTTTAAACCCTATCACACTGTAGGGCAAGCTCCTCTCTGCTTCTTTCAAAGGGCTCTTTGCTAAAAAGGAGGCGCCCATAATTCTCAATCTATTTCCTCTTACAGGCAAGAGCCGAATCCCTGAACCCTCAGCCGCCTAAACTCTACATAGTTTGATTTGAAAAACACCTGAAGAGGTTCTAAACTTCAAATCCTAAACCCTTGACTCCTGAACCCTAAATCTCCCAAACCCTAAACCCTAATAGGGTTTAGGGTTAAACCCTTGGAAGAGGTTTTTGAGGGTTTCGACCCCCGACGCAGGTCAGGTGCTGGACTTCCGCAGCTGCTGAAGCAGGCTGAAAATATAGGGTTTTAGGGTTTATAGAGTTTGGGTTTAGGGTTTATAGAATTTGCACAGGCTTTGGGTCCGGAGTTCTTGACAAAAGTTTCTCTTTATCCGAGGAAAGGGTTGAGGGTTTACCAGTGTTTCAGGCCTCTACGATAACACACACACACACATTTCATATAGCCGAAAGCATGAAAGCATTTGTTTGAACCGATAAAACAGTTATATAATTTCAACGCTACGCTGCCTTTGTCAAAGATATTGTTTTGATTTTCACTAATTAAAATTGAAATATAATAGAATATATGAATTGAATAAAAAAATAATGAATATTTTTAAGTGATTGTTTAGAATTTTTCGGAAAATTCGAGGCTGGTAGTATTTAATATCCTCGGATGCGAAAATATCGATAGGGATTAGCTCTCCCCAAGATTCTTGAAACCTGAAATATAAAAGATAATAGAGGCATAATGTATTCTAAATTATTCTAACTTGTTTGTATTTGAAGATATTTTCGAACGCGGGCGAGGTTTAGGTAATTGGTCTTCTTGTAAAAATATGTAAGAATCGTAAAGATATATAAGAAAAATATATAATATCTATTTAGAGGATAATATTTCAAACAATTATGATGCTATCGTTAAACGAGTTCTATACTATATAATACGTTTCGGAAATTTTGAGATTCTGGCGCGCGATTTGATTCGCTTTACTTAGGACCCAAAATTCTTTTTGGTGACTTCGGGCTCGATTTAATCTCTTAAATTTTTTGAAAAATTCGTGGCTTCGGGTTGCTCGATGCTTCAATTTCTAAATTTCTAAAAAATTTTGAGTTATCGCTAAAAATTTAGACACCGAAAATATCGGTAAAATTTAGCGAACGGGTGTTGCGATGCTATTTTCAAGTAAAATTGCCTTCGAAGGGGGCTGTTAGTCTAGTTGCACTCTTGAGGGTTGGTTCCGTTGCGGGTGCCGATTGAGGTTTCTTCCCGTCCATATCTCAGATATCTTAAGTTCCTATTTTCGTTTCTATATAGTTTGTATGTATTGCAATGCATAACTTGTTTCCCGGGCTTCTTTGCAAACTATAAGGTAGAGCGACGTCGTGAAATAGATCCGGCCATGTAAGAGGCAAGCGACTTGCGATTGACGGGCAGATTGCTGACGACGGCTTGTACTTCCGCAGTGCTTACAGGGGGGGGGGAGGATTTTGCAGACATTTCCGTGTCAAGCTCACACCGGCGGTCCTCCGGCAACTACCATCCTGGTGCACGGAACTCTTAAGCCGCCACGATGATGAAAAAGTCTGGTCCGAGAGGGCTGGGATGCCTCGAGTCTATGGTTGTGAAGCAGACCATGATACCGATGTTCAATTGGCCAGAAGACCCTGGGGATATCGTGGGCAGCAGCGCGGCAAGTCCTACGATGCTGAACGGTAGTATGACCACGGGTCAATTCGACTACAAGAAGCTCAGGAGTGCATACCCTGGAGCAGTGTTTCGCATTGCGGCTTCCATCCTATACGCGCAGCCGGTTTTCCGCGCACGATTGCAATCTGGCACAGCTACATGGACAACGTGACCCTGACGTAGAGGCGGAACGCGTTGCACGAGAATACCTTTATGATGCCTCGCCAAGGACTTGTCGAAAAGGTCCTGCGGGACCGAGTGGAGGAGATAGTAGCACCTTTCTGGAATGTTGCAGCCTTTCGGCGTCGGTTTGCTTGCCTTCCGATTATCCCCGCTTCGGGCGGCTGTGCAAGGACGCTTTGTCTCTTGCAATAGAGAAGCATGCTCTTGGGTACGGAGCACTCCCCAGTGAATCATCCTCCGCAGCTCCTCCTACAATGGAGCCGCCGATTACATAGTGAGCTGTGTAGAGAGGCTCGGCAACTGGGAGTCCCATCGCCCGAAATCGACTTTACACATTCGCTCACGGAGAATGTGCTGTGCTGCTTCAGCAAATGTGTCGACGCAATGCTTGGCTGCTCGCACCATCATTGTCGCTACGGTGATACGGAAAGCTCGCGCACAAAAAAGCAGAGACGGTACGCACGTCCCGCTGGTGCAGAAACAGCTCTGGTGAGTCTAATTTTAAATCGCGCCTTTGATAGCAATCGTGCTTTGTTGTTTCGGCATAAAGATGGATGCTATGATTAGCACGCCATCACAGTCCCTGCCGAATAAAAAGTGTGCGGAGCCCGCCAATGTGTTGAAACTCATGCCCCGTGAGTGCTTGCTGGCAACAACTAGATCTGGCGCGCCCAAGATTCTAAATTTTCGGAAAATTTAGAGGCTTGGGTCCTTGCAGCGCCCAGGTCTCGAAATTTTCGCAAGTATAGAGGCCTGGGTCCTGCATAACAAAACCATGCCAGGACCTGGACCGACGTCACTTGCGCTGAGGTTGGCATTCTACGGGTTCAGTTTTGCAGAACGAAATTATACAGAGATAGCAGCATTCCAGCCTTCAGCTTCAGACTCTTGCAACGAAGCCGCTCTGCTGTAATCTGCGTCCGTTTAGCTCTACGGAGTGCCCCAAAACCTATTCGCTGCTGTTCTGGTGCAGTACGGTGCTGACTACACAACGGTTCGGAGCGTCATGGGCAAGCTGGGCACCTTCACCATGAGCAGACAGGACGCGGCCGCGGACGCCCAAGCGCCAAGGGAGCGCCCAGGCCTCTCCCAAAGCTGGCGCGCTGCAACCCAAAGCAGCTCCCACGGGCTCTTCGGAACCGTGCGAAGCACCGGTTCAGTTGGCTGTCATCCAGTGGACTCGGGTTGCGCACAAGGCTGTCGATTCCTTCGGGGACGACCCTCTTTGGCAGATCCAGCTGAAGCATGATGGCAAGTCCACCGATCCATGTAGTTGATCCACCATTTCGGACACTGCTTGACCGTCCTCCAAGAATCCGACGAAACCATCCCAGGGTGCATTGCAGAGCTTCGTGAAAATGCGGGTATCACGCTCCAGCTTTGGCGGTGGCACGGTGCAATGGCTTGCTGCGTGGTGCGTGGAAGGAACGCCTGAGGCCCTTCAAATGCCTTGCGTCTCATCCTCGGCTTCATCATCGCTGGACTGCCACGGCACCCGGAGAACGTGGTTTCCCTGGGAATTTGAGAATCGAGCTTGATGTCGACCCCGGACTTTTGTGCCGGAACGAGCTTGCGGAGTTGCCTGCGCCACCCGTGCTGGTTTGCAACTTGGCTCTGTCCCCGTGGTCCCCGCACCGCCTGCTGGCAACCAGATTCTCACGTTCCAGGTCGAGTTCAACGAGAGCGATGGCCTGACGGGCGTGCTGGCAGGCGCTACATTACCGCCACATGGCCGTTCCGCAAGGAGCTCGAAGAGAATGGCGTCTATGGCGCTCGTGTCGAGCAGGATGCCTCCTATATTCGCGTCTTACCGTCTATCGATATTGCCACAAGAGCAGTCGCGACTGGATCTTACAGAAATTCCTCCGCGAAATCCTCTACGACACCGTCATGCACTTGGCGGAGGCTACACCGCCCTACCAGAACCACGGAGGCGGAGTTCTTGCAGATTCTGGTCGCCCAGTCGTAAGTGTACACCGAGAAGTGAGGCCACTAGCTTGCACGCGCATTCCAATAATGCTGCATTCTTCCTCAATGAGATTGCCTCTAGCACCGAAAATAGTTCATTGCAGTTTCAATCTTTTGGATCTGCTTTGTTGCAAGTGCACTGGCATGCTGTTGGTGCTGCGTACGCGCGTAGCAGGTCTCGCCTCGAAGGTCCAGCAGGATAGGGGTTCGAAGCGGTCCTTCATCGGTAATGGTGAAGGGATCACTCAGGCGCGATTGCCAGCTACCCTCAAATGCCGCTGGGGCCGCTTTGTNGGTCTCGCCTCGAAGGTCCAGCAGGATAGGGGTTCGAAGCGGTCCTTCATCGGTAATGGTGAAGGGATCACTCAGGCGCGATTGCCAGCTACCCTCAAATGCCGCTGGGGCCGCTTTGTCAAGCAGGTGCACCATGAACTCGCAGGCATCATGTTGTGTGCTTAGATGGTGCCAACCCCGAAGCAGTGGACCCCAAGGCAGACAGCTAGGTAGGTAAGGTCTGCCACTACGCATGAGGGGCTTGAGCGCTGCCTGTGCTGCTCCGTAGCATTCCCGTGGGGAAGCGGTGAGCGCGCCAAGCCAGCAGAGTGCCTGCGCAGAAGCATTGAGGTAGCATACCGCATGCGGGTTCTTAAGGCGAGCCGGGAGGTGTTGTAGTGGAGTGCAGAAAGTGGGAAGCTGCAGACAAAGCTTCACTGGCAGAGGCGAGGGCCTGTGCATCACTGNAGTGCAGAAAGTGGGAAGCTGCAGACAAAGCTTCACTGGCAGAGGCGAGGGCCTGTGCATCACTGGTCCGAGCTGCCCTTCTTGGAGCTCCTCCCCCACTGCGGGTTTCTCCGCGTCCAATCTGTGAAGCTGGTGTTCAGGTATGCATTCTCGAGCTCCGTGGCTAGGGCGGTCTTCTGCATACGTTCGGGGCGAAGACGGAGGCCGAGGAGCTTCAGGGCTCCATTGTAGCTGAGTGCTGTCAGAGCTTCGAACATGCTCTGCGCTTCCGGTCCTCTCAGACTCACAGAGATCTTGAAGGGTACAACCTCCGCCTGAGGGGTTTCCACTCCCAGCTTGTGGAGCGTCTTGAACCGCAGCAGGGTTGTNAACATGCTCTGCGCTTCCGGTCCTCTCAGACTCACAGAGATCTTGAAGGGTACAACCTCCGCCTGAGGGGTTTCCACTCCCAGCTTGTGGAGCGTCTTGAACCGCAGCAGGGTTGTTGGCGAGGTGCCTACCCGCATGAGGGTCTCCACCTGGTGCATCTCCCGATCGTCCTTGACCTGCTGCCGGGTTTCCGGGTCCCATCTGTAGTAGTGCCAGGTCGGCACCAAGGCATTGCTGCCCTCCGAGAGCCAGCCAACCGTCATCAGGCGGGCGCGAAGAGCATCGTCGGTCTGCACCAGCCGGAGGGTCTCCAGAAGCTTGTTCATGAGGCCCGTAAAGAGAACGATCCGGAGGGAGGACTTGACCGTGCCCTCCTCGAAGCTCTTCTGCCAGCCCTGTGCCGCATCTCGTAGCAGCTGGAGCGTGTTCTGTTCCGTCAGCGTNATGAGGCCCGTAAAGAGAACGATCCGGAGGGAGGACTTGACCGTGCCCTCCTCGAAGCTCTTCTGCCAGCCCTGTGCCGCATCTCGTAGCAGCTGGAGCGTGTTCTGTTCCGTCAGCGTGTCCACGAACAGCATGAAGCCTGTGTCCGCCCGGTACCTCCCCACTTCCTCCTCCAGTCGGAGCGTCATCTTTGTCAGGGTGCGCAACAGGTGGAGCGTCGGCTCGTCCAGCTTGTATCGTTCTTTGAATACCTGGAGAAGATTGAGCTTTATTGTTCGAAGGAAAATTACAACCTTTGAATTTTTAGTGAACTAGAAAATTTCGTGTTGTTATTTTAGTGCTTGCTTTTCTT
>BGNK01000561.1:192441-231124 GCA_003297005.1 Symbiodinium sp. clade A Y106 | reverse complement strand
GGGGGTAAGTAGGGTTTATAGGGGTCTCTTAAGGGTCTAGGGAAGGAATCGGGGCTAGGGTTTAGCGGGTTTAGGAGTTTAGGGTTCAGGGTATAGACTGTAAGGCCAAAAAAGGCATCGGGTCATTTTTGAGGGGTTTGGAAGCTTTGATACACAGTGTAAGGCCAGAAAAGATTCGGGTTGTTAAGGTTTGGGAGTTTTGGCTTTAGGGATATAGAGTGTAAGGTTCGAAAGTAATCGAGGGGCGATTTATGGTTTGGGGGTTCTTTAGGGTCTCGGGTTCGCCCGAGGCTTTTTGGGGCTTTCGGTTCTGTTTCAGGGCTCGGGCTCTGGAGTTCAGAGCTTCAGGGAGCTTTCTGTGCCTTTGGCATTCTTCGATTCTGCCACTTGGGAGTTTCCGAAAATAGGGGACCCTAATATAGTACCCTGAATAATAGGATCGTGATTACAAGGACCCCCAAATAAGGTAGCCCTACTTTTCGGAAACCCCCACTTGTCGCTTGCCAGGATTCGCATCCACAAGTCTCACCTACTTCTCCCACTTGTCGGGTATCATGGGGAACCAAAGGTTAACCTTTTTCAGAATTTAAGGATCATATAGGATTATAAAACCCCCAAAAAGGTTAAAGGTGACCTACTCTACTACTAGGTCTCTACAAGTCACCGAGTCACACGGTGAAAACAACTAAAACCAACCTGCAAGAAAGGAAGTTTGCAGGTTCATAGTTTAGGACTTACCGGGATTCCCAGTACACACAACAGCACCTTCCGTTTGCCAGCCACAGAGAACAGCTGACGTTTCGGATTTAGTGTTGTTCGAGATTTTGCGGCTTGGGAGATCAGGACTGTAAGAGCTTCAAGGTAGAGTACAGCACACTAAGGTTGCCAACCCTTTTTCTTCTATGCAGCTTTGAATGAAAGTCTGCGCACAGTAAGAAACCCCAAGCAGGTGGCTTGGAATCTCAATTCAGGGGCGCAGGCTTGACAGACAATGACCGCCCTCACTCACCCCTTAAACTTCCAAAGGCACATTTTACACGAGCCAAAGATTCACAACACCTCTCGGTTTTGAACAGGGTGCATTCCTTACATCATGTTGTTCAGCCCACTATTCTCAAATCATGCCGACCCTCTCCTCGTAAATAGAATAAGGGTTCGGAATAATTGGGAATACTCTGCCCTTATCGCCCTTATATCAGTATGCTACAACACAACCCCCACCCCCCCCCCNCCCCCTCCCCTCCCCCTCTCTGCTAAGACCCCTTTATGACGAAGGGTCGGGTCTCCGTGGACAAAGCGAGCCTGCAAGAGGCAGGCAAGGAGGCTGTCGCGCGTCGGTGCCTAGCAACAAAGCAACAGCCGAACCCAAAAACCCACGAAACCCTTAAAGGACCACATAGAGCTTAACTAATCAAGGTTTTCTTAGCCATAATCCTCTCTCCTAAACCCTACACCCCAAAGCCCTTGCAACCTTTGCATCTAGAGCTCGCTCTTAGGGAAGAGTTGGGGGTCATTACTCTTTGCTTTTCCGTCTCCCTAGCCCCGACAAACGTCAGTGTTGCTAGCTTAGGCTTGTTGCTACCAATCGCCCCATAGTAAAACAGTCTTCAGGAGCCTTAACAAACCCCGAGTATAAGCTCTACTTCACCTGAGGTTACGGGCTTTTGACACGGCTTAGGGTTTAAGGCATACCCTCCACCCAAAAACCCAAGCCCTAAATCGCAAACCAAGCGACTTGGGGTGTAGGGTTGGGTGACTGGGTCAATCAGATATGGAGATCTGAACACTGAGTTATTTAACAGTATTCCCGCATAGTCACGTATAGTTCCCTAATTACCCCTGTTGGCCTCTCCGCACGGCTGTAGGTCGATGCCGCGCCGCGCTGCCTGTCAGGAGTGTGGTATAGGATTTAGTCCAGGGTTTCCATTAAACGGTTGAGGGCTCGTTTCAAGTCAAAGACTGATCCGAAGCAATGAAGAACAGAATCCTCGTCATCACACTCACCTACTTCGTCATCATCATCTTCATCAACATATTACCAGGATGGAAACCTCACGCATTTTCAAACCAGAGAAACGGTACCAGCAGCCGTCTTCTGCATCCTCACCCTCGCCATCACCAAAATTCGTCACCATGACAATCGCAGACATGAGGTCTGCTTTCTGTGGGTTCTTGGTAAATCTACCTTCCCTGAACTGAACTTTCTCCGCGGGCCATACATGTGGGGAAGAAGGTGTTGGTTGGCTAGACGGTCCAAGTGCCTGCAAACAGATAACCGCATCGTTGAAACCCAGACTCTAAATCCTTGCCAATCTTAGTGTAGACCCCTGATCAATAAACTCTCTTTCCAATAATATTGGGATCCCTTCTATTCGTACAATCGCCATAAGGGGAAGGGGCATACAAAACAGGCGTCCACCTTAAACCCCATCATCGTGACCCCAATTCATGAAGCCCTCAACCCCCCTGAACCCGAAATCTAGATCCCGAGAATCCAGAAACCCGAAGCCCTATGTCACTGAACCCTGAATCCTGAGTCTGCAGACTTTCAGGCCTCCCTGTCTTACCCCCTAAACTTGCTCTACACCCTGAACTTTCGTAAACCGTGAAATCGCGGAGTCCTTAGGCCCCAACTTCAGAGTAGGCAGTTTCAGAAACTGGGGTGCCGTTAAGGGCTGATGGTTTAGGGTTCAGGATTTAGAATACCCCTGCAGAGATCCTATGACATAGGGGTAGTAATCATAAGAATACAGTTTTGCGGTACATGATAGCAGGACTGTGTAGTTTGATCATGTAGGGACTACAAGCTAGAACTCTTACTACTCCTCCTTTTGTCGACTCCAAAAATATGAAGGAACAGGCTCCTCTTAAAAGGGCAGCCATGTTGAAGAAACCCTGAGAAGGGACCTCCATGCTGAGATCTTCTTGGCTCCACTTCGGCCAGCGCTCCTGACGTGGCTCGGGGCGGCTTAGGAACCCCCGGAGATGGGCTGAGTATCCTAGGGTTTAGGGTGTAGGGTTTAGGGGTTTAGGGTTTAGGGGTTTAGGGTTATGACAAGGTTATCTCCGAAAAGGTTAAAGGTTAACTACTCAGCTACTAAGGGACCGGGTTTATGCTTTCACACTTGGGATCGCCGATGAGGTATAACCCTTTACATAGAAGGAACCCTTCTTCAGGGGGACTTGCTTCCGCATTGGTATTGCTAGCGGGTCCTCTTCAGGTATGCTGAAGTATACCCCAAAACCCTGTTAAAACTATTAAGGCCACTATGTAATGTTGCTGGCGGATCCTTTTTGGTAGAACCTGTATCGAAACGCATCAGCGTTTTTCACTTCCTGTAAAGACACCCTCTATTTATACATATATGTATACCGTACTCTACATTTGTAGATCTTTGATGGGCCTCGGAGAAACCGAGCATCGGATCCTCTTCGCGCCTTTAAGGGAAACCATTATCCTAAACCTCAAACATCTAACGCAAATAACCCATAGTATATCCATCAACCGAAACCCTAAACCCCAATCCCTAAACCCACAATGCCCGTAGTATCTCTATAAACCTAAACCCTAAACGTCACTAACCCATATAACTCATAGAATCCCTACTACAAACCTACACCTTATAGATCTGCTTTTGCGGATCCTCAGCCACAAAACCCATATGTACACTATTATACACGAAAACCCTAAGCCCAATCCGATGGTTCCCTTTTGGTGGATCCTCTTCGGGTAGGAGCTTCTCCGCCGCTTTTTGGGCCTCCACAGACCGGGCATCAGCGACCTAAGCGGCGGCTTTTCTGGGTGTTTCACTGCAGCGATTATAGCAAACAGAAAGGGTAGCGATTATTAGTTATAGTAAACAAAGCTATATATGTATTAGTAGGTGTAGATATATATATATATATACACGCATAGATAATGTGTATGTTCATCTATATATATATACACACATGATATGGTCTAGTAGGCGATGTACGCATGTAGGCATGTATGCATGCATGCGTGTATAATGTACGTTCGTATGTATTTATGTAATTGTGTAATCATGTAACTACGTTAAGTATGTATCAATGTATGCATGTGTGTATGTATGTGTGTACGTATGTGCATATGTATATATATACACATATTGATATGTACTGCGGTATTATACTGGTATTGAAGAAGAGTATGATACCAACACGTGCGTAAATATCAGGTAGGTCTTGGGGGGTTGAAAGGGCTTTTTGCTTTAAGGCTCAAAGGTGTAGTAATGTTTAAACCCTGTTTTTGGTGGAGGTTCGTTTGGGTGTATAGGGTGCAACTAGCTGGGTTTCTGTGATAGTGTTTTCTTTTATGGCTCCGTTTCGGGGTCAATGAGGATCCTACTAGTTGGGTTCTATTTTTCTATTTCAGACCCCTTCATTTCATGAAGCTCCAAGTCGTGGGCTTCGGTACTCTAATCGGCGGCGAAGGCTGCTGTGCTAAGAAACAGTGGCAGAGGGGGCATTGGGTTGACCGTTGAAGGGCATGCAATTAGGGTAACGAGGATCTTGCGAGTATGGCTTCCTACAATAGCAAGCCTGCACCCCAACCCCCCCCCCCCCCNCACCCTAAACCCCCCCCCCTGAACCCTAAACCCTAAAACAGTATGCGGTTGGAGCCACAGGTAAGGATTGCAGTTTACTCTGACTTCTGGCTTTCAGACAGTCGGTTTCGGGTTGCCCTTCGAAGGATTGTTGTTCATTGAAAATGTCTTCGTGTATATAGTTAGTCTCCTACTACTATTGCTAACTGCTACTACTACTACTACTAGTACTAGTACTAGTACTAGTACTACTACGAATCGTGGTGCGTCTTCTCTTTTCTGCACCTCTCGTGTTGGAGAGTCTGCATGCGATAACTAGAGGAGGAATTAATACACCACTGTCTAGCCGTATGGAAACTCTAATAAGGGGACCTTAGTAGTAATTCATACTTTGTGCGCGTGCCTATTCAGGAAAGCTCCAACTGAAGACTGGCCCTAAACATAAACCTTAAACCCTAGCATCGGTTTAGGGTTTAGGGGTTTAGGGGTTTCGGGTTTCCAAACCAAAGAGATCTCCGACTCTATGAGAGGCACGCGTTGCTAAAAGGGTTCTATGAATGAAGGGTCTTGTTGCAATAGGGCACCAGGAGAATATTATATGCTGTAGTTATCATCGGCACCCAAGGGAAAAGCATTACTCATTACCCGGGCTTCGAACAATATTGCTTGACAGGCAGTCGAGGCCCTGACTTCCGAGGAAGCCGGTAAACTTAGAAGGACCTTCGAGTGGAAAACATACCCTTCTTGCATCCAGGCCTCTTTGAACGGCCAGGTTCCCAGCATACACCAAACCTCAAAACCCTAAAGCCAAGAAGACCCTACCCTCAACTTTAAGGCGTGCGGCCAGCAGCAGTACTCTTCCCCCCAAGCCGTCGCTGTCGCACAGTGCTCCTGTGCAAGGATAAGCCCGACAGTGTAGAATTAAGAAGCAGAAATACTGTAGCCAGAAGTGGTTTCCTTCTTTCATGGTCAACATCCCAATATGGGAGTTTGAATAAGAGAAAACACCGGTACATCAACCGCAAAAAACTGGTATCCTGAGGATAATCACACCCTTAAACGGGCATCCCTAATCTACACCAAACCAACACGTCTAAGACTTGGCGGTGGTTCGGCTGATACATAGCCAGAATAATAGAGTAAAGCAGCTCTTTCTTGCATTCTGCGGGGGTTAGCAACTACAGTGACAGTAACCCATGACAAAAAATAGAGGCAGCAAGGGCTCTTGAATAAGGGAGCCCCCATTCAGTTATGAGTTAAGTTAGGCAGCGAGAAACGAACCAAACTTAAACCCTGAATCCTGTGTACATGCAGCTCCAATGACCTGATGTTGCAAAGGATTCTAAACAACTTCAAGGGTCATGATCCCCGCCTTTTGTTCAGCATCTCTGTTACAAGTAGAGCCCAAAGCTCATCACAGCATACCGTAACAATACACCCAGTAAACCCAAAGCTTAACCTTGAAGCAAGGCTCTGCCGCACTCAGACAACAGGGCGACACGACGCCAGGAGCCTGTTCGGAAGCTATCTTTCGGGCTTAGGGTGAAGGCTCAGAGTTTCTAGGCTCCTGAGTAACCCTGTTATAATAAGGGTACCCTTTTATTTTACTATTTGGTTTCTTATAAGGGGACCCTAAACCAAAAAGGGCAAAGGGTAGTACTCAGGAACCAAGGTTTAGGGTCTACAGTACCAGGGCTCTGTAAGGCTGTAAGGGTTCTACAAGCATTCGAAGCGAGCCATAGAAAGGCTTGGGGGTTGGTTTTCGTAGCTTCTAGCTTCTTTAAGCTTAGGCGGATCCTTATCTTACCGGTCCTAGCCATATTCGATTTACATGAAGAGTTCCGCATTTTCCGAAGGGGTTACTGCTTGGGGCTGCGACGTGTGCTTGAACTGCTTCGTTTTGAGCGTCCCGGATGCAAAATCATCCCAAAACGGTCCCGTGTCTCAGAAATCGCGCTTGCATCTTCTGAGCAGGGTTTAGGGGTTTAGGGTTTAGGGTTGAGCATGCAGATTCTGGACTCGATGAGGGCTCATGGCATGAGACTTCCAAACAGCCCGGGTGGTTGATAGGAGCCTGATCCTGTCTCTAGGTCCCGACACTTCAAGTGCATGTCAAGCCACCCTAGTGAGGCTTAGAAGGGATCGTGGTATTGGGGCTCTGATCGTCTAACTGTTAAGGACCGCTAGATAGTGGAGAGTGCGATCAGGATATTTGATCTTAGGCCCTGATCAAGAATCACGACTGGAATCATAAAATCAAAGCTCTAGCTGAGGCCCTAGCTATTCAGGACCTTTGGAAATGAGTATTACAGGTATTATTAAGGCTCTGCACATTGAGGACCCCTAGCAGGGACGTGATAGTGCTACTTATCGAGATAGCATTAAGGCCCTGATTACGGGCTATGGTGGGGATCTTGACATTATGGCTCTACACAGTATGGGGCTCGTACTCTTAACCTTAAGCTGCCATCCAAAACCTACTTGTTGCCGGATGTCAGCATCGATCCGAGCAGGGACGAGACAGTAAGGCAGCTTACACCGTTAAAAAGGCAGCTTACACCGTAAACAACTATGGTAAAGCTAATCTTAATGTTAAACCAAGCCAAGTTTCTTAACCTAAATGCTTCCGAAGGAAAGACCCCCAATCTCAATCTGCAGCCCCAAACTTTTAAACCCCACAGAACCGTAGGCCATGACCCCAACGAGGTGCAACCCATAAAACAGTAGGTTATTGGATCCAAAAACTTCTCTCTCTCTCTCTCCCAAACATTCACCCCTGAACCCCTAAACCCCAAACCTTTTAAACCCCAAACCCTGAACCTTTTACACCCTAAATCCTATACCTTTAATGTAAACCCTATAAGCCTCTAAACCCTAAACCCTTAAGCCAGGAATGCCGAGAGCATCAAGACCCAGCCTCGGTTCGTGAGGCGGACGATGAGCTTCTTCACATCCCGGATGCAGGCATTCACGGGCACGCAAACCTTTGCCAAAGATGAAATGGGAGCTTCCGAGAATAGGGGACCCTACAAAAGTACCCTAAGTATTAGGATCCTTATTAGAAGGGCCCCAAAAATAAGGTACCCCTACTTTACGGAAACTCCCAAATGAAGGCCTTGGGGTTCTTCAGGGTCTTGCGGTTTAGAGCTTAAGGCTTCAGACGGCTAGGGGTTTATTTCGGGCAAATGGTCTTGTAATGTTGCTGATGCATCCGCTATCCGTGACACTAGTATATACCCATAGGCTCCATAGTAGTTCCTTTTGGGGATTACCGTATAGGATTCGAAACATGAACCACAAAAAGGAACTACTATGGAGCCTCTAGGACTCTAGGTAAGCACTGACAGCATAACCTCCGATTCTCCGATGCAAGCGCCACTCCTGCTAGCTGCTTGCTGTGGAGCAGGAGAAAGATAATAAACGGGTTGCCGCGCATGCTCATATGGGTGGTTGTCAAAATTATGGTCCCTTTTTGGGTAGCCTAAATATTAGGTGCCGTACTATATTGGGGACCCAAAAAAGGACCATAATTTTGACAACCACTCATATCCGAAAGCAAACGCCCGCTCTCTTTGGATGCCTTCTGTACATCCGAGGACTGTAAAACGCTCCATCCCGAACCCATCATGAACCCCCCGCTGGCAAAATAGCAGCGTATGACCTGCTAAACATGCGGTATGATTAAACCCGGCAGACCCCAAATAAATCTCATGAAAACCCGTCAAGCCATTAAAAGACCCTATGACACTACGTTTGCGCAATGGCACAGTCCGCTCCAGGAGCGTAGTCACGTGCCGCAGGGTCACCTGACGTCAGCAAACCCTGAAGGGACAAGGAATTCCTGCAATAAAGCTTGTCCTATTGGAACCTGTGGAGGGTGCCTAATGGGATCCTAAGGAGTTTTTCACAGGCTCCTTGAAGGGTTCCTAGTGGGGTTTGTGGGTTTATGGCTCAGGTCCTAATCCTATAACCCTTTCAGAGCCCTGGGCCCCCCCCGAGCAAAAAGCAGTTGCATAAGCCTTGCGTTCTTGTCGAGTCAGACGCCATAAGTATGTGTCGAATCACATGCAAGGAGTTGAGCAACTCACATGCTCGAAATTGCCAGGATTGCCACTTGGCTTCTGAGGAGGTAGACGGGTCATTGTTGCTACACCATACTGGAGAAGCCTAACCGCACGACAAATCGGGGAACATCCGCGAACACGATAGCTTCATATGTGGTTTATGAACCGTAGTTTCATACGGTTTTCGGGCCTATCAGGGACTATGTATGTCAGTATGTAAGGGTTGAAGGAGACTACTAGTTGTCCTTACTGCACATCAACAAAGTCAAACTAGAGGTGTTAGCATAATGCCTAAACTTAAAAACCCTATAAAATCTAAAACGCAAGCGCAAGAGAGGTCTGTACAGAATCATCCAGCCCATGTTCTCCCCTTTTCAGGTGAGGTACTTGTCTCCCTCAAACCGAACAAACATATAGCACCCTCACACACCATTTCAAAGAACCCTCCGAGGAAATTTTCAAAGTCTGTCGCTTTCTCAACCCGAAACAAGCCCCGTTTTCAAGCACCGGACCAAACCCATCCTAAGCCCTTAAATTTCAACGTTTTTGATACCCTAAACCCTTCAAAACGGCACTTTCAAGCACCTCCTAAGCCCTACAATTTCCAAGTATCAAACCCTAAAAAAAATCCTTCAAAACGTTACTTTTAGGAGTCCCTGGCTCGAGTTCCCAACCTTGCTTTGGGCTTCGTCGAGGTTGGTTTCCTGCGCCTCTGCCGCGTCTGGGGGGGGGGGGGGTGAAGTGAACGGGTTTAGGGGCTTTTGGGGTTTTGGGGAAAACTTGGAAAACCCCCGGGCCCAGGAGAGACCGAAGCTCAAAACACCGCCCAAAACCCTTGGAAAAAACCCTTGCAACTCGACGGCCGTNGTGTCTTTTCAGGGCGCCCGGCCCTCTTCTCCCCTTCTGTGTGGGGGTTTCTGGAGTGGTGTCTCCGCGGTCTCTTCGGGGTGTGGGGGGGGGGGGGATGAACTGAACGGGTTTCAGGGCTTTTGGGGTTTTAGGGTAAACTTGGAAAAGCCCCAGGACCAGGAGAAGCCGAAGCTCAAAACACCTGCCTAAAGCCATGGAAGAATACCTTGCAATCCGTAGTGCCTTCAGCCCTTGAACTCTTCACGGCATAGCGATGCATAGTGGAGGTGGGCTTGGGGATGGGGGTGCAGAGATCTTTTCGGCTATGGAACTTCTTGGGTTTCGGCGTGGGCGGGATTACAGCTAGGGCTGGGGCTTGCCTCTTTAAGGTTGAGGGTTCTAGGGTTCTAGGGTTCATGCTTTAGGGCTAGTTTGGTAGGGGAGGGAGGTGGGGGTTTCCTGTTATAAAGGTTCCCGGAGAAAGTGTAATGCTCTGGTTAGATTAAAAGGGGCCTGACACATCCTGTGCGGCACCTGTAAGCAAGAGTCTCAGGGTTTGCAAAACCTGCTCTTGAAAATGCTTGTTTATGGTCAGGGCCCCCTAGTAAGGAAGCAAGGGAAGCAACAACAAGGAAATCCATGTCAAGCTCCAGCTGCCGGGCAATTATATGAATGGTCCAAGGTTCTGATGCAGAGAATGGCACTCTAGCGGTCCTGGTAAAGAATAACATAGAATACAGGTAATGTAGGAACCTGATTAAGAAACCTTGGGCCTATAACCCCAAAATAGTAGGATTCAAATAAGGAACCCTAATAAAGGCTTGCCCCCAGGAGCCCACAGGGAGCACATAAGTAGCTAATGTAGGAACCTGATTAAGAAACCTTGGGCCTTTATTAGGGTTCCTTATTTGAATCCTACTATTTTGGGGTTATAGGCCCAGGGTTTCTTAATCAGGTTCCTACATTAGCTACTTATGTGCTCCCTGTGGGCTCCTGGGGGCAACAACCCACAGCTTCTTTCGGACGTACACTCGCAGCATAGCTCCCACCGAGCCGGCTTAGGCTCAAGGCTACAAGTCAAAGAAGCGCCGAAACCGTGATCTTTTGCTCTCGCAACTCGGACATGCCAGACGAGGTCTCTGCGTTCGTGTCGGCTACAATCTACTCTACTAGGCTGCCCCTAGTTCATCACTACGCCGAGGTTTCGGGTTTCGGCGCTCACACTCGGACAAGGCTTTAGGGTTTAGGAGCCGTAAACCGTCAATCGCTAAATTTAAAGCAAACCCGAACACACCATCACAGGGAAGCCACAAAAGCTTTATGGAGAAGCTTTACAAGAACAGTCTTCAGGAACCCCAGCGGAGCGGCCTCGCGACTCCCGGCAGGTTTCAGGCCCTGTGCTTCGAATACTGCGCGCACGGCGGGCGCAGACCTGACATGGGACTCGCTAAACCCCTCACATCCGAGGTCTCCGACTCCGAGAACTGAAACCAAAACGGCCTTATTCAGGGCGGGGGGGGCTTTTTAAGGGGGTTCCTTTACATGTTCCTTCTGGGGCTCCTTTAAGGGGTTCCTGCAAGGGAACAAAGACTACACCCCAAAGGCCAGTACTCCGATCGCTTCGGTAGAGACTGGGTTTGTTATACCCCCAAAAGCCCTGGTGAGCCATGAAACCATGAGAGGCGTGACAGTTTGGAAATGCTAAGGGCGACTGACACGGTGATCCTGCACCCTGCAGTTCTTCTGGGTGTTTAGGGATACTTTAGGACGACGAAAGGGCCATCATGGGTTCAGGGAGCCCCTATGGCTAGGGTTCTACCAGGGTTCAGGCTTGGTAATGAATCATCTAGGCTACCCAAAGCGCAACTTTCCCATGGCAGAGGAACATACTCCACATCAGGAGGGGCTCAATGCTGTGATTCCAGGTATATTCCTTCCAAGCCTTATGTGCTCATAGATGCCCTTCCGTAAACCCTAGTAATAAACCCTTTTTTTGAGCAGGGACTGCAATGCACCAAGCCCTGAATCCCTTCAGCCAAGCTTCAAACGTCCAGCACTAAACCCTAAATCCCTAAACCCTACCCTAAACCCCTGAACACCTAAACCCCTAAACCCTAAACCCCCAACCCCGTGCTGACCAGCTCTCTGGGACTTTGCTGCCAGAGGGGCCCGGGCTGCCAGGCCGCGTCGATCGCTGACAAACCTCAGCGTCAGCGAGGCCTCTGAGTTCGGGGCTTGGGGCCTCTTACCCTATATATGCCCTTAAGTGTGCCTGAAATCCCCCTAATGCCTCCGGGCCAATATTTATTAGGAGCCCACACTTCTAACCTCACGAAATACAACGGGGACGAAGCTGCTCGCCTCGGAGACTCATGTGCTAAAGCGAGGCGAACTGTCGCTTCGGTAAGCCTAACACTTTATATAAGGCCTGCCCCCCGAACCTATAGAGCTTGGAACCCCAAGCCCTGAGTCCTAAACTGTCAAAAACCAAAGAACTGCTCCTAAACCCTTACATATAAACATGCCGACCCGTCTAAAGCCCGGCAGCCGCGTGCACCACCACAGCGATCTGCGGCACAGCCCCGGTCCAGAAGTAGCTGGCAAACCTCGGCTGCTTGCTATATTGATTCATGTCGATTCACGGCTAGTGTTGGGAGAATCCTTCAATAAAAACAGCAATAAAAACAATGACGTTTACAACTTTCGTTGTTTCTACCATGCTGTTGTTCTTTGGCAGTAGGTTTATCATTACCCTCGAGGGGGGGGTTCTTGATTCTGCAACTCATACGGCATCCCAAGTTTCAAAACGGTTGTTCGGGTTCTCGTGAACTGTTATAACTCTGTTGAGTGTGCTCGAACTACTTTACACAGCAGCATTGCAGGCAGTAGCAAGTTTCGAAGAAGGCCGCTGCCACGAAACCCATCATTAAAACAATATCCGCAAAAGCACCATCAGAGTGCAGGGAATAAGGGCCACACGAAAGTTACGCTGGAGCATGCAGGGCGTGAATGTTTCCGGTTCAGAAAGCACAAACACGTAAAGCTCCGCGATACACCCCGAAAAAGCCCACAGTCAACCAAATCAGGAGCTGCCTAATTTTGTTCTTTCCTTTCATTCTTTCTGCCCCGATGGTTTGAGGTATCAGGGCTGAGGCGTGAAGGATTGGGGCTTAACTTGTCAGAAGCTGTCCCGTTTGCTTCAGGGTGTGGGATTGAAGGTTTGGGGAAGCCATCCCATTTTTTCTGACCCTCCCCTCGAAAGCCTCGGCGTCACCGACCCGGACAGCCTCCATCAGAGGCGTCGTGTCCTCTTTGCTAAGCTTTGGGACCCTATAAACCCTAAGACCCTAAACTTTCCCCCGAAAGCTGCCTTAACTTTTAGCGTGAGCCCTTGGTCTGTGGAGGCTTCAAGATACCTGGACACTCCACAGGTTCAAGGTCTAATTCGGGTGTAGGGTATGGGGTCCAACTCGACCCCAATAGAGTCACGGCCTTTACCTGGGCCTGCCGTGAGAGCAACTGTCGTAAGTAGACAACCATAAAACACCAAAGCGAACTACAACTGCAAAATCCCAGACATGTCTTGGTTTTCGGGTGTCGCAGATATTTGGATTCGAGCCGTTGCGCTGAAAGCTTCAGGCAGTTGATTGCCGAACCTGAATTTCAGGCATATGGCTTTCACGGTTAAGATTTCGGCTGTATGCCGCGAGCCTCAATTTTTTAGCCAACCTCATGCCCATATAACGGTTCGTGTAGCCGGAACTTATAGTCTGGAATTTGAAGTAGCCAGGGAGAACAAAGTATAGATGGTTCTTTCCAGGAACAGGTCCAAGAAAAGCATTCAAGTATGATACTCCAGATCCCAGAACCCGGGCCCCGTGTCTGCCCCAATAATGAAACTTCACATACATGTTTCTAGGGGCCTTCAGTATTGGAAGAGGGTTCTGGGCTCTCTTATAGTATACTTAGAATAAGGAACCCTAAGGAATAATTGAGGCTAGGATGGACAACAGCATAAGAGCAGATTCGAGCCCAACACCCCGAGAATGAACCATTAATGAGCATATATCCCAACCCTCCACAATTCAGATCCAACTGCGCAGAGCGATCCGAAACCCTCATCAACCCTGAAACCCTTCATAAAACCCCAAATAATCTGCAAAAAGTGGACCTGGCCCTCATCAAACCCTAAATCATCTGCCCAAAGTGGTCCTGGTGGTCACCCTGATTGCTGTCTGCACTCGCCTTCAACAGTTGACGAAGTATCTGCAATCTCTGACCTTCTCGCAGCGGCCAGGAGGAGAGGGTTTCGGCGCTCACACTCGGACAATCCAGGCGAGGCATGTGGTTCGAGGGTTTAGGGTTTAGGGTGGAGAGGGCTTCTGATCCAGCGGTCGGAACGACTAGAGTAGGGTTTGAGCAGTGTATGGAAAAACAAGAACAATGCCGGGACTCGGAGGGGTATGGCTCGTCAGTTCGACCCCTTTATCAGGCTTGGGGGTTTGGGGCTTCAGGACTTTTGGGTTATGAACTTAGGGCTTGGAAGGACTACGTTTCAAGGCGTACTGTGGCATTCTCTGGCTGCTGTATGCTGAAACGACGAGGCTCGACAGTTGAGGGTATGTCGAGGGTGTATAATCAACTTAATATACCGGCACGTGTCGTTTCTTGAGATCGTGCGAACCCGTCGAAGGAATCTGACCTGTTCGGAATCACATCCCCTTCGAGTCACTCTATGGTCGTATTAATTTTCATATAGCAGCAAACGCTTTTAGCATAATGAAGGCGCCTAGACTACACTAAGGAACAGGAGCTCGTCAATCGACAGAAAATTGTTGTCGCTGATGCCCTGAAGTTACAGTCAGAACCGAACACAGCTCCAGAAAAGGCAGCTGTTGGACTCAAACGACAGACGTCACCAACAAGTTTGTTTAGCACTCGCGCACGAACATGTCAGGCGAGGTTTCGGCGGACAACAGCATCAACAACAAGTTGGACACGACAACTCGTTCCTGGACTCAGAATTACTATCTACTTGAACCTGAAGAGAAACTTCAGCTCAATCCAACACAGTTTCCATAGTCGACAGATCGAGAGCGGACTTGAGAAGCCCCTGAAAACAGAAGCCAATTCCAGCCAAGCCCTGAACTTCAAAACTGCAAGCTCTGCCGCCCCGGACCCGCCAATACGATGAAAAAAAACGCAAATCACCAACAAGCCGCTAATAATTACCTCTGTTGCCTGGTTCCATATATCCTACAATCCTGTGCACCCCTCCTTCAGAACAACAAATTACTGCCAGCACCAGCAACCCAACCATACCCGCAACAAAAAGCATGCAGCATACACATGTATCCAAGCGTGTATACTATGCGTGTGTGTGTATACATATATATATATAGCTGTTTATACTATGCTGATATCAAGAACAGGAAGGAAGAAAAGAAGACGGCCAACCAAAACACCCCATACTACATGTATAAGCATAAAGAGATAAACGTATAACTACATACATGTAGCCCTAAACCCCGAAACCCTAAACCTAAACAATACCCAAAAGGCGGACCTTCGTCCCCGGTTGCTCCGCCGAGACTTCGGACCGCCAGCAGCAGCGGAGACTCGGCATCGCGACTCCTCAAGACGGTTGGCGTTTAAAATTTAGGTTCAGGGTTTAGGGGTTTAATTTGGGGGCTTGGGTTCTAGAGTTCCGCCATAAACACTAACGCGCCCTGCGGTCGTCACCAAAAAAATCACCATTGCCACAACTACATCCTACATCGCAAGGCCGAATTCAAATGAAAAACTACCCTGTACACACTAAGCATCAGGAAGCCCTACATCGTAAATCCTAAATGGTCCTAGATCTCCACTGAAACAACAACCCTATACAGCCTCGACACTACATCGCAACTCCGCAATCTCCATAGCAAAAAGCCTGAGAAGCCTTCGATAAAACACCGCGCAGCTGACTAAATCTCCACTGAAGCAACAGCCCTGAACCCTAAAGCCTAAAAGCAATCCATGCCGGGTGACGCTGCGTTCGGTGAGGCGCGAGCAGCCAACAGGGCCTTCACCGTCTGGGAAAGTGCCGACCATCTGCCCTGGCCATCCCACAGAGGGTTTAGGGCCAAGTTGGAGTGGTGTTTTCAGGTTAAGTTTTTGTTGCTCGGTTTTAGGGTGAAGGGATCAAGGTTTTAGGGCCTTAAGGTGTGCATAAGGGTAAAGGTCACAGGGATTAGGGTTTTAGGGGTCATGCGCAACTTCACGGTTTAAGTTCTAAGGCTCAGGCAGGGAATAGTGCATGCAGACCGCTGACTAGGGAATACCTTCAGCCCTCCTCGAAGGGAAGCATCCCCCATTAATGCCACAATAATCCGTGGCGATGCCCTACACCTCGCAGCTCCAAGAATGCCACCGAACTTGCTGAACTCAGAGCCGTCAAAGTCTTGCAACAGCCGCAAGCTCTGGAAAGTTCTAGGCCACCTATACGACATGAAACTCAACAGGCTACACATGCATTCTCGACGCGCACCCATATGAAGCTCACCCAAAACTTGTAAACCTAAACCTAAAAAAACCACATAGACTCCAAACACGCAACCTGAATTGCCAAAACTCCAAACACAGAACCTAAACTAAACCCGAAACCCTGCAACATAGATCCTATACCCTCCCGTGCTGTTGGCCTCGTAAGGAGGGGCAAGGAGGCATCGGTGCAGCGGGCGGTGTCCATCTGCATCCTCCCAAGAGGCTCCACCACACTTACTTCTTATAGAAGCCCCATAATGATTAGAGTAGGGTTGTGGGGGATATGACGGTTTCCGTTTTAAAGGGGACTATAAGGGGAAAACGATTACAGTTGCAATCAGGCGCCTGAGTCACCTTATGACGGACATCACAGTAACCCCTCAAGATACTCTCAACTGCTGACCCGCCGTCGAAACCGAACCGAGACCCTGTAGCCGTAACACCTTACCCCGTTTAGAACCCCGTATAAGCCCGTTTAGATACTACCTCAAGCCCGTGCTCCTTTTGCTACTGGACTCAAGTCTAGGGCATCGGTACTGCATGTCGGCCTCGGTCAAACCCGTGCCCTAGACCCTAAACCCTACAGAACCTTCATAGAACCCTTCTACCGACGACGTCCTCCAGGTCGGCGATGTTTGCGTCCCTGCAGGTCACTTCGGTTTCGTCGTCTTAGGGTTTAAGGCCTATGGGTTCATTAAGGCTTATGAGTTTAGACAATGGCTTATTTTACAGTTTAAGGCTTATGGTTCTACAGGGGTTTATTTTTTGGGTTTAGGGGTCTAGGGTTCGGGGTTGGACGCTGCTTCAGGTGTTGTAGGGCGCCACAAGGTTCTTTTGTGGATATGTAAACGCTTTATCTTCAAATGCGTCTGTTTACATCAGGGCGCGAATAGATGGGCTTTTGCAAGCCATAGGCACCATTCGTTCCAGGTGCTTGCGCTCAGGAAACATCTGTAGAAGTGCATGTAATAACCCACACCCTTAACTCGAAGACCTGAGATTGCCTAAGACAGGGGCCTTAATAACTAATTAGAACAGGGTTTTGGGGTACATTATACTATAACCATATTAAGGAACCCCCACCATAATATTGATCGTTATTTAAGCCCCTATATTAGACCCGAAGGGAAGTGCTTGTAACACCGCGATCGGGTTTAAAGGATTCGTCACTAAGAGCTGGCTTTTTTCGTTGCGACATGATGCTTCAGGATGTGGGGTATGCACATGGCATGTCATGCAAATACATGTATGTATATATATATATATATATATATATATATATGTATGCTTTCGTTCCGTGATTGTACACATACGTATATACGACCTAAACACGACCGGCCATCTGAAAAATCTTTTCCGTTTATATGGTAGATGACGTTTATACTTGTTGATTTCCACTGCACACGCTTCAGTGCTGATGTGCATGTGACCAAGTATACACACGGTCTCGTAATTATGATAAGGGTGAAATTGCAGCGGATGCGTAAAGTGAATCTGCCGGAAAACCTGGAATCTTGGAGTTTGGGGTTAAAGGTTCATGGGTTTAGGGTTGGTTTCGGGCTTATAAGGGTTTAGGGCATTTTTTGGTTTCATGGTTGCGCTCACGAACAAGCCAGGCGAGGTGATTGGTGTATGGTCTGTCTAGGGTTCAAGGTTTATAGGTCGGGTTCGGGGTGCAGGTTTGGCAGTAATCTCATGGGACAGCTCATGTAGGCTTACAGGTACTAAAACACCGGGCGCAAACCCGATAAATCCAGAGCAATGAGCCACAACAAAGATCCGAGACCACACAGGGCTCCTTAAACCCCAATGAGCAAAGGAAAAAACAAGCTTCTCGCCTCGCTGACTCCAGAAGCTCGACGACTCGTTTGGCATCATGTGCCTCTTGGCTGCGCTGATGGGGATTGGCTTACCCATAGGCCCCATAGTAGTTCCTTGTTGGGATTACCTTATAGGCTTATAGGATTTTAAATATGAGCCACAAGAAGGAACTACTATGGGGCCTAGGGGTAACATGAAGATCTGAGCTTCCGGATCTGGGCTTCGGATGCTCGGGGAATTTGTGATTTACAGGGCCTGGTTTGGCTTCTTGGCGTGCCCATGTAGTTTCACTTCATCGAAGGGTGAGGGTCAAAGGAGTTGAGGGCTGAACCACCGGGCTTTATGTTGCAGCCCTCACGAGGGCTGATTCGGCATGAAAAGTAGATGTGCGCAAGACACCTGCGCAGCCCAGGCTACCATATAGAAGCCTCGCGAATCGGCAAGTTGCAAGTATCGGTTCCTAGTTCTTGGTGGTTCGAGGTACCTCTAACTAATTTATGTATATTTGTATGGTAGTACTGTATGGATTCGGCATTATCGCTAGTATACCTTGCAACACAAACGCATAGAAACGAGACCCGCTATACTCTATAATCTGATACTCTATATCTACGGTAAGGAGCAAGATACTTTTTCATCATGCGTGCAAGGGGGATCCTCGAATTCACTTTACCTAAGCCCCGAAACCCCAAGACGGCTAAACCCCTTCATCTCACCCTACTAAAGCCTATAAACAGTCTAACCCTAACCATCCCGTTCCCAGGCCTCTGCTGCACGTAACAGCACGTCCGCATCTTTGAGCTCAGACCTTTAAAACGCAGAGGGGTTGTAGGGATTCCGTTTTGGGTTCTCTAAGCGTAGTATAGGGTTTAGAGCTTTGGATTCCTGTAAGCAGCAGTATAAGAGATGCTTTGCGGCATTCCAAGGAGCTTTACTCGGCTTTAGTAGGGCATTTGCTTTTGGAGGGGTCCATAAGGGACTCTAGGGTTTCAGGGCCTGCAAAGGTGGGTTATCTTTTGCTTTGACTATCCACTTTGTATGGTCACCGCAAAAAAATATGGGCACACAAATACAATGCTCAGGAAACAGGCAAACAAGAAACTACTTCCCAACCCGAAACTCAAAATCCCAAATCCCAAAATCCGGGATCTTAAACTCTGAAAGCCTAAATCCAACACCTTGTAAACCCTAATGAGGCTGCTACCGGAAGTGACCAGGCGCCTGAATAGTTAGCCCCGGTCGTGGGGAGCTTTACATGATGACTATCTTGCGGAACCCAGGTCCTCCAAACTAAAATTTTGGAATTTGATCTTCGTTGGGGAACCCGTGGATTTGAGCCCCAAACCCTAAAACTTAAGCCGTAAGCCTAAGCTCCAATTGAACCCCCCTTTGATCATCCGCCTTGAGGAAGGCAGCTTCGTCTTGGCTTTGGGCGCACGCAAGCGGCTGAGGATCGCCTCAGATCCCGACGACTTCTTCGAGTGCTTTCACAGGGTTTATGTTGAGTCTTGTCGGGTTTATTTGGGGCAAAAGGGCTTTATCAGCAGGAGTGAGATCATGTATGTTTGGAACTAAGTATGAAGAACAGAAAGAGAGAGAGAGAGAGAGAGAGAGAGAGATGGACATAAAGATAGACATGCATGCTTCGGACTCCGCATTCTCCACACTGACGTCCCACCTTGCCCCCCCCNCCCCCCCCCCCCCACCAACCATCGGGGCATGTGGCAGTCAAGCCAGCCTGAACCCTAAAGCCTAAAGCCTACCCCCTACCCCCCACCAACTGTTCCAAAAATTGAACGTTTAAGCCCGAAGCCCAAGCCCGGAAGCTCAGAAAGCCGAAGCCGTTCCGCACAGGGAGGGAGGGAGAATACAATGGGTAGGGGAGGGGCGGGCTACAGCCCCACACAAGCAATTGGACTTGGGGCTTAGGGTTGTGGCACAGGTTAGCGCTCAAGGGTTAGGGTGTCTTGGAAAGGAAGAGAGCGCCACGGAAATTATGTCGGAGAGTAGAAGAGCCACCCAACGGAAAACAACGTAGAGGATGCAGTTGCACGTACGGCTCCAAAGGATCTAAGCCTAGGCTGATAGGCTTTCAGTTTTCGGCGCTCACACTCGGACAATTCAGGCGAGGCATGTGGTTCGAGGTCTGCTAATGTTGTTGTGAAACTTGGCTACTGGGAGGTTGCGGTGGGCTTTGAGTATTAGGGATGTAAGACTTAAGGCTGTT
The DNA here is from genome assembly GCA_003297005.1 of Symbiodinium sp. clade A Y106. Taxonomy (NCBI): domain Eukaryota; class Dinophyceae; order Suessiales; family Symbiodiniaceae; genus Symbiodinium; species Symbiodinium sp. clade A. The sequence continues at coordinate 211,067 of BGNK01000561.1, read as the reverse complement.
TTTTTGAAGCCTTGACCCTAAGCCCGAATGTAGCGTGCGCGGTTTGCGTCGGAGTAGCATCCTCGTCAGTCGCATCTCCGTCTACGGTGGCTTTCGCCTGGCCCCGACTGTACTAAAGTTGCACAGCAGGATTGCTGCCAGTTTGGTGCCCCTTCCGGGGAAATCCCTACATCATGGATCCTACAATTGGCCTTCTTCTTTGCAGAGGCCCTTGCGGCACAAGGCGAGGCTTGTTCCTGCTAGCTAGCCCCACCGTACTTCCGCTTTACCGAAGCCTCCACGACAAATCTGTCGGACCTCTCTTACCCATCAGAGCCCAGTTAGCTCAGCCTGTTGCTGGGCTTTGGGCTATATATGCGAACAGTCGCCCACTTCATACGGTTTAGGGTCTCGGGGCCTTTCTAGTAGGTTACTGGGCTCTGAGCACCTGAGGTAACGGTAATTATCCCACTATGTAGGCAGCTGGGGTGCCCTGGGTAAGACATCTAAAAAACCAGAAAAAGCTCTGGATCTCGACACAATCGATTTTAAAGCCTCTTCCCGTTGTTGAGGTTAGACTGCACATACAACAAGAATTCTGAATAGGAGCATGCTGAACTAAGACTGTACATGCACCTATGTGCATATATATATACACATATATTTGCAGAAATATGTATGTGTATATATATATATATATATATACTCACGAGAAACACGTCAACAAAGGAGCCTGAATCATTGGACAAGGGTCTTGGGCTGTGCTCAATAGAGCTACAGAAATTTCAAAGTTCAGGCCAGGGTTTTTTTTGGATCTTCATGTCAGACAAGCTTCATGCTGGCCGATGCCAGGAATCTATTGCTATCATGTCGAGGTCCTTTATCGCTAATCATGAAGGCCAAAAAAACCCTAAAACCCCGAACTCTATCATCCTAAGGCCCTCAAGCTCTAAACTGTCTCGCTCGCTGCTACCTGCAGCAGGAGCCGAAGGATCTGCTTGCAGTTGAACCTTAGATGAAAATCTTTAAGTCGATTTCGCCAAACCCTTTCATGCGCGAACCTGATGCCTCCTGTCACCGTCTCTCTTGTTCTCAATTCCCCTCACTCAACCTGTCTCCACAGCGAATGCAGTCGCCCCCTGCAGCACAAACCTTCAGTGCACCTGGGTCCCTCAACTCTGACTTGAGACATGCAAAGGCCAAGAAGCGCCAGGGTAGCAGCCAGCTGAAGAGGGATCTCACCTTTTTGTCCAGGACCTCGGCGATTTCTACTTCTACGACTGTGAAGCATTGCTGCTGTCGCTACATTGCTGTTATCACATCGCTAGCCACTAAACTATGGCGAAGGATACTTGTCTCGGCACTGCAGCAGTCGAGCTAATTCATAAGAGTGATTGTGGAGCCCATAGACAATTGAGATCATGATCATCATCATGATCATAACCACGTTATCAACAACGTCATTTTCATAGTCACAGCCACAACCAGAAGAAGAATGATAGCAGCATCAATAATGATAACAAGAACCCGAAGGAAACAGGTTGATATTAAGAAAAATACTGTTACAACAAGACCCTAAACCCTAAACCCTAAAACCCACGACATGGCCAGGGCACAGTTGGGAGATGCCCTGGCTGCTAGCAACAGCCTCACGGTCTCTTCCTGTGCCTCGCAGGCCAGACGCTCCTGCTCACAGGGTGCTTTGAAGCCGCGACAAAATCATGTGTGTCTATGTGAATATGGATGTATGCATGCATGCATTTGTATGTACGCATGCATGTATGTATGTGCTGTCTATATGTATCTCTTTGCATGTATGTAGTTCTATGTCGGTATGCATGCATATATGCGTGCACACTATAGGCGTTCAGCATTTCTAGCCGAGCGAACGTTCCAGGCTGGGCTATGCCGGAAGTGGCGACAATTAGAGCAGGATTCTGGTGTATATTAGAGTATACTTCTACATTATACTATACTTTCATATATTCATACTATGGCATACTTATATGTTATAGTATACTTATATATTACCTATAAGTTCTGGATGATTAACTCCTTGTCTCCTCCGTAGACTGTCTAGCACATTCGGGTTTTGGGTTCATCGGCTTGGGGGATCTCGTTGCAAGCATTCTGGAGAGACTTTCCCCAGCTTGGGAGACCGGAAACTAGCCCTAAACCCCAAACCCCGAAACCCCAAAGGGCAAAGAGGAGCGCTATACGAAGTTTTTTTTTCAAAAAAAAACCGAAACCCAAAACCCCAAAGGGCAAAGAGGAGCGCTATACGAAGTTTTTTAAAAAAAACCCGAAACCCAAAACCCCAAAGGGCAAAGAGGAGCGCTATACGAAGTTTAGGATTTAGGGCTCCTCAGCCCCAAGGCTCCGACCAACGACTTTCTTCGAGGCTAGACGAAGAGGGTTTAGGGTTTAGGGTTCAGGGTTTAGGGTTTAGGGTTTAGGGGGGCATCACAGACCCAATCGCCTGCCTGTGACAAAGGCGGCGAGAGCAAGCACAAGTGGAGCGCAGTGTAGCCTCCGCTCGGTTAGTGAAAGTCGGTGCCTTCATGCGGCTCTAGATATATACTACTACCAAACTACGACAACCACGACCACTACATACAACTATTCTTTCTAGGTTCAGGATTTAGGGTTAGCCGGCTAGATGTCCGGTATGTGAGTTCTAGTTTTGCAGCAATAATTCAGAGCACCCAACACAAAGAACATGCGATGCAGACCCACAATAGTAAGATCCCTATTGTAAGGACCCACACCCCCGAAGTGTAAACGCGCAACCCTGAAGCCGCCCTGGGGCGATTGAAGGCACCGATCCGATGTCATCGCTAAACCCTAACAGCCCTCGACGCTAAAGGAGATAAACTTAAACCACAAAACAATGAAGCCCCAAGTCTCTTCATCTTCCATAGAGAAACAGCTGGTCCCCGAAAGACACCAGTTCGAAGGCCTGAAGGCTCCTTGTGGTCTTTGCTTAGGTCTAGAAAGCCAAACACCCTTTCATGAAGGGCTTGGGGTTTAGGACTTAGAACCTGAATTTCACAGAGCGGTTAGGACTATGGCTAAAGGTTTCTTCCTTAAAGCACCTGTGAGATTGACTTGAGGCAAGGTCGAAACCGGCAGTCTGAAGAGAGGTTCAGGGTTTAAACTTTCAGGGTCCGGGTAATTTTAGGGAGTTTAGATTGAACCATAAGCCCTCGACCGAAGTGGTCTGGGCTTTAAGGATTTAAGTGTCTAGGATTGATACGGGTGTAGTGATCCGATTGAGGCCGTGTCACTTGCTGCTGGGGCTTACGCTTTGAGGATTCAGGGCCGTTTCATGTTCACTTTACGGTTCAAGGTGTAGGCAGTTAAGCAAAAAGACAAAAAGCAGAAGGAAGCCTGAATAAAATCCTAAACCCTAAACCCAAAACCATACCCCTATAGTGACCCTCACAGAACCCCTTTAAACCCTAAGCCTAAACCTATAACCTTCAAGGCTCTTGGCAAAGTCAAGGCACCATCTGCATCGGTCTGGTTCAGAAGGCCATCGCCTCCTCCGGATGAGAGCCTGCGGTCAGCGTCCGATCTCTGCTTTAGATTGTCTGGGTTTAGGGTTTAGGGTTTGGGGTTTAGGGTTTCGGTTTTCCGGATATCTGTGGTTTGGATTTTAGGGTTCAGGGCCTAGGATAGGGTTTGGGGTTTCGGGTTTAGGTTTTCGGGTTATCTCTGGTTTAGATTGTTTGGGTTTAGGGCCTAGGTTGGGGTTTGGGGTTCGGTTTTCGGGATATCTCTGGCTTGGATTTTAGGGTTTAGGGCCCAGGTTAGGGTTCGGGGCCTTTTCCTCCGATCCTACTTAGCAAGGACGAGGACACATAGGGTTTCGGGATATCTCTGGTTGCGATTATAGGGTTTAGGGCCTAGTTTAGGGTCTGGGGTGTACGCTGTCATACTCCGACTTAAGGTTCAGGTCTTTAGGGTCTAATGTGCGGGTCTGAAGGGTTCTTAGCGCCTAGGACTTGGGCGTGAAGGGTTGAGAGTCTCTGTATGCCCTCGGCATCCTCAACGGCCATGACCTAAACCCCCAAAAGTAGGTACAACAATGGCCCAAATCCTATAAAAGGGCTATTATTCTACATACTTTTGGGGTCCAGGGAAGCTTTAGGTTCGCGGTTTGTGACGCCAGTCTCGAGGCGCGACGATGTGCTGAAGGAGGAAGGTATGATGCCCGACGTCGCCCTTTCCTCTAGCCACGCTATGCTCCTACAGTTAAACCATCTGGTGAGGCTGATTGAGCGCAACAGCACCCTCTAAGTTGTCGAGCCTGCGCCACGGCCACATCGCTGAAGTGAGGAGAAACCCCAACCAACCCCAAAACCACAATTAACCCACCCCCAAGCCATTAGGATTGTAATGTTGGGGTTCTTCTTCCGGCATCCAGGTTTATGGTTTAGGGTAATCCGGTTTCAGCTGCGGGCCCACAACGCTAAACTGGCTGAACCACAAAACCTAACAAACAGCAATCAGTATTCCGACCATCCTCTGGGCTTCCAGGGTTTAGGGCTTAAGTTGTAGGTTTCTAGCCCCAAGCCTTCTATAATAAGTGCTAAACCTTCGGTTCACTAAGAGGGCCAGACCCTCCGCCAGCTTCCTCGTCTCTCTTGAGGATTAGGGTCGTGGGGTTTAGGGTATAAGGTCCGGGTAAGAAACCAAAACTGGTTACATCGTCAAACCAAAAGCCCCCGTGCCACTGGCGAATCCTAGAAAGGTCTGGAAAGAACCTCAAAAGTTCTGTAGTAGTATTATAACTTGTAAACTAGTCCTGATAGTGACCCTTATATAGTAGACTGAAACTCTGGTACCTCTAGGTTCCCCAGTAGCCCCTTTATAATAAGGGTACCCTTTTTCTTACTATTCGGTTTTAATGAGGGAACCAAAAAGGAAAAAGGGTAAAAGGGTACTACTGGGGAAGCTAGACCTACAAAACACCAAAGCCCCAACTCCTCAAGCCCTGAGCCGTCTTCGCGCAGCTTAGCTGCGTGGCCAGTGCCGCAGACACGGCCTTGGGACTCTGCATTGCAGCAGCCTCGGAACAAGGGGGGGGGGGGTTCCTTATAATGGATATAGCATAATATACCCCAAAAGCCTACTCTAATTCCCTAGGGCTCCAGTTACCTAAATAGTAGGTCACTAACCATTAATTATGTACCCCAGTAACCTTCTATTTAGGTAACCGGAGCCCTAGGGATTATTAAGAGTCTCAGGGAATGACCCGGGATGGCTCAGGGCAGGGAGTCTGCGTTGTCTTTGGGGTTTGTGTTTTACGGCTTGGGGCGTTTAAGGATTTAGGGTTCGGAATCAAGGCTAAAGTGGCCCCAAGGGTTTAGAGTTTTAGCTTGGGGTTTATAAATACTTCAGTTGATCTGGATTCTTGAGAAGCCAAAATCCAAAGCTCCTCCAAACCACTCAAGCGAAGATGGTTTACTCTCTCACGCCTGGGCTGCGCCTGATGAGTTTGGGGCGAATGTAGATTCTATGGGTCTGTAGTACTTACAACTTGCCACAGCGCAGCCAGGCCTTGAGGTTTAATGTAGGAGCCTGATTAAGATTAATCAGCTTCCCACATCATTCTAGTACCCTTATAGATCCCTTATAGCAACCCTTATAGACCCTTATAAAGGAACCCTAAAAATAGCCCATTACCCAATCAGCTTCCTAGATTAGGGCTCTGAAAGCTTCCGAGCTCCGGCCTGAACCCTAAAGCCCTGTCAGCCGCAGCTCTTTACAACCCTAAACCCTAAAGGCACAGACAGATGAGTTCCCTCGCTTCGCAGTCGGATACCTGCGCCTCTTTGGGGTCTTACGGTTCATGGACAAAATCCTGCATGACCCTAAGGACCCTAAACTATGGGAATTATGGTATATTCCTTTTAATGGGTAATGCAGGATTCTGTCCATCAGCCGTATTAATATGTTACTACTATTCATCTTCTTGTACTATGAGCATACTTGTTGTTAATGATGTTGAGGGTCTAGAATTTAAGATGTACTGGTCTTCAGCCAAACCAGATGCGTTACGTAGCATGGCAGACTCTCCAAAGTTTGTTCAACACTCCTGGCAAGTCGGCAAGAACTCGAAGAAGCAGCTTCCAATGCTCCTGAAACTTTAATGAGCAACGTTCTAAACATGCTTTGGGCATTTGCTGCGGCTCCAAACAATACTGCAAGCTCCGAATGTACGCTATGTGCACCTTGTCACTGACAATGGGGCTAGAATCACAAAAGAAACGAAGAGCAACCTTAAATATGTAACTGTAGGGCTTAAGGTGTAGCCCCCGGAATTCGAAACCCCACGCCCGAACTTCGAAACCAACAAGAACTTTGCCGCTGCTGGACCTCTCGGAGAGACAATGCCGGAGCAGGTCTGGCAAAGATCAGTGGCTCAGTTTTGTGTTGCTTCGGGTTCCTTATGTTGCGGGGCAGTTTCTTGGGTCTATATACTACGGATCCTATTCTCGCGAAACAATTGTCTGGGGTGTAGACTAAGGGGTTCCGAACATGTACCAGGTCGACCGCTTTTTCTAAAGCAGATTACGCATTCAGCTTGGGGTTCCGTGCAATTTTGGAGGGTAGGCATAGGGCCGAGGGCTCTTTTTCCCTCCTACTTAGCCCTCGTCTTCGTCAGAAGGGTTTGCGAGTACCCCCTGCCTATACTGGTGAACTCTTTGGAATAAAACCCTCGCTGGTGCCAAGTTCCCTGAACTATTCTAGACTAACAGTGTGCAGGGCTAGGTTTAGCCCGGGCAGAACTTTAAGGCCGACTGTTGTAGTTGCGGAGAAGGAGCAACACCCCAATATGCTAAGCACAGAAGCCCTTACATGGCAGACTCAGGTTCATGACTGTGACTACAGTGGTACTTGTGGTGGGGTGGTAGTAAAGCGTTCCTTCATCTCTGCTGGAGAACCGCCGCGGCCATGACGTAATCAAAGTATGGACCATAATGAGCCAGAACATCCCTGAATCGAATGGAGCTTGACGGTTCTCTGACTGTCCTGCAGTGACGTTGTCGTGAAGGTGGCGAGGGAGATTCCGACGGCCTATCCTCCGCACCTGATACGGACGGGGCGTCGTAGTGGTGGTGGTGGTGCTAGTAGTAGAACAACAAAGTAGTAGTAGAAGTAGTAGTAGTAGTAGCAGTAGTAGCAGTAGTAGCAGTAGTAGTAGTAGTAGTGGTAGTGGTAGTGGTAGTGGTAGTGGTAGTTAGTAGTAGTAGTAGTAGTAGTAGTAGTAGTAGTAGTAGTAGTAGTAGTACTAGTAGTAGTGGTAGTGGTAGTAGTAGTAGTAGCAGTACTAGTAGTAGTAGTAGTAGTAGTAGTAGCAGAAGTAGTAGTAGTAGTAGTAGCAGTAGTAGTAGTAGTAGTAGCAGTAGCAGTAGTAGCAGCAGCAGCAGCAGGAGTAGTAGTAGCAGTAATCGTAGTAGTAGTAGTAGTAGCAGTAGCAGTAGTAGCAGCAGCAGCAGCAGGAGTAGTAGTAGAAGTAGTAGTAGTAGTAGTAGCAGGAGTAGTAGTAGTAGTAGTAGTGGTAGTAGTACGTAGCAGTAGCAGTAGCAGTAGCAGTAGTAGTAGTAGTAGCAGGAGTAGTAGTAGTAGTGGTAGTAGTACGTAGCAGTAGCAGTAGCAGTAGCAGCAGTAGTAGTAGTAGTAGTAGTAGTGGGAGATGAGAGAGTTGTGAAGACAGATCCAGTACCGCAGCCATTGGTTCATGAAGTCCTGCCTGATTCGGCCTCGAGCTCGTCGTTGTCACACTAATTAACCCAGACTGCATGAGATCCAGGCGAAGCATGTAGCCAGCCAAGCCCTAGTATGGACCTGACATGTCAACATGTAAACAAATAAGAAACCAGTAGGTCCTAATGCATCCACCCCCACCACCCGCCACCGCATTGATTTCCACAGGAACTGAAATTCAATGGCCAGAACCCTTGGTACGCAGTCTAAGCCCTACGTTTTGCATGGTTCGTAGACCCTACATAAACCCTGCAAGCCCTGAAGCCCTTGGCCCTAAACCTTTCCGGGGTGGTAGACTTCAGGTTCTGTCCTTGAAGCCAAGGTGGAAACTCGGCAGCAGGAGCGCTCTCCTCGACAGCAGCAACACTGTAAAGATACTGTCTCTCGGCCAAACTAGTTTTATGGAATTGTTCATGGCCTCAATTCAGCTGTTCTACTTTGCTTTCGATTCCGGGTGTTGCAAAGTGCTGGCAGTTGATATGCAATCCCTGAAGCTCAACTAAACCAGAGGTAGTAAATGGAACCGCTATGACAACGTGCGGACAGAACAAGAGCATAGTGGCACCTTCTTCAGTAGATGGAGCCTGCCTGATATCCTCAAATCCAAAATGTTCATGTTGCTCCAGACGCCACTTGTATGACCCCAATTGTAGCAAACAAGAACTAGCAGGACCCTGGATGTTTGGAAGAGCCATTCTCTCACGGAGAGAATATGGTCAGACAAGACCCTCTTGTGAAAGAGCAAGACTTGACACTGGGAGCTTAGATTCCAACTCTAACCAGCTTCGAACCACACGCTCGAGTATGCTCATGTGCATGGATGTCGTCTCGACCCGTAATTTGGAGACCGCCGCAAGGCAAGGCTACCTGAAGAAGTTCTACCGAAGCACCTTTCACTCGGGATATTGGGCACCTGGCCACACAGCAAAATAAACGGAATATGGTCCTCTGGCACAGGCGATGCCTGGGGTGGAGAGGGCGGCATATCCTCGCAGTAGGGAGCGCAAGAAGTGAACATAGCAGGAAGCCATGTTTTCAACTTCGGCTGGCGCTGCTTTCTACTTCCATTGTTTTCTATTGCACAGTTGATGGGGCAGCGTCTGAGAATCCAGCAACCTCCAAAGCCTCATTACCAACGAACATGCCTTAAGTCATGGTAGTAGTAAGTTGCGGTTATCTGTATATATATATATACACATACACACTATTATATGCATCAAATTTACAAGAAACCTCCCTGTACTTTAAGCCCCATTCCTTAATGAAGGGGATTTGCAATCTCTGACACTCTGCACAACGTTCCAAGGTTTGCCAGCCACCCAACAAGGTTGAGCCAAAGCGAGATCGAGTTAAAGCCCTCTTGGCCTAGGCTTGCGGCACCCCTGGTATCGGTGCCAATCGGTGCTGTCTTGCTTGAGCGTTCGAGTTTCTTGTGTGTTTCACCTTTCTCTCTCAACCGGTCATCTTGCTACTTTCCTGAACAAGCAATCCAGGCCGGCAGCAAGCAGAATCACATCAATAAAACCATCAAAGAAGACAACATCCCGAGCCCTAAGGTACCTTCAGTAGACCTTTGTGAATGAATGATTGCGAGGCATGCAAGCGAACGTGGAGGGTACGCCACACATCAAGAACCTCGCTGAACCCAAAGTATTAGCCAGCAAACACGTAAAACAATCCGAGCCCGTAAGACCCAAGCCTGCTTGATAACTTCATGCAGAATTCAACCTGAAGCGCCGCACCCTATAGGTCTTGAATCAAAAGCGCCCCAAACCATTGGGCCAACAGCATTTAACCGAAGCACCACTTTGGCGTGTAGAGTTTTGAGTGTGTTCATGGTTCTCGGCCCGAGCACCCAAAGCTGCAAGCACAAAAATACAGACAGCAAACCTCAATTGTGGGGAATATGGTCGTAAGTTAAGTTGAAGTATAGCCGGATCCCATACTTGAGGAATGTTCCTCCTCAAGGGGTGAATTGGAGTCTGTGGGCACTTTGGGGTCTGTACAGCTTCAGAATATGGCCTACTGCCAGCCGTTTGAAGGGAAGCTTGACACCCTAAAAGCGTTTAGGCCTCGACCCTTAATGTCTAAAGGCGCTCCGTAAACTTACAGACCCCTATAAGGGAAGCCCATTACAGTAACAAAAAAAGAGGAATCAACAAAACAAGACTCTGCTTCCGATTCCGTGTTGTTCGCAGGCACCGCGCGGGGCAGATCCGGTAGACGGGAGCGAAGAAACCTCGTCGGTTGAAGGGCTTCAACGTGTTCTATCAAAAACTGCATGAGGTTTCTACAAGGGCCGTATATGGGGACAACTGATATAGCCGATATAGTCAGGATAGCTCTATGCAAGTTCTCGGACTTCCATAAAGCCAGAAGGGTTCTGCAGCGGTTCCCGAGAGCTCTGAGGGCTCTATAAGGCTTGTAATTATACGCGCTTTGCTAGAGCTCTAAGGTTTCAGGGGCGAAGACAGCGGTCATAAAGAAGTGGCCAGAAATCAGAAAAAGGCAGGGGGGAGAGGAGTTTAAAAGGGCGACACCGACCCCGACTAATATTGTCCTCGGACCTTGCCAAAACCCCAGCAGATTAACGCCGTTCAGCATCTCAGGCCTCGCAAAAAGTGTCTTAAAATGCGTTTTGGGCTCTGCGTGACCCTCCATCGGCCCGACCGAGGAGCTGAGCCAACAACATTATTATTTGGGGGGGCGCACCTCCCCAAACAGAAAAACAACACGAGCTACCGGGNTAGGAGTCTATGGGGAAGAGGGTGGGGTGATGGGGGGGGAGTCTATTCATCCTAGGTTCCCATTACTGCTAAGGCTACGATTATAGCTATAGTAAGGCACCCTATAAGGGATACTGCTTAAACCTCTTCCGACGCCAAGCTTAGATTACAGTGATGATTACAGCATCCCAGGAGCCTCAGCACTGTAGGAAAATAAGCTGGGCTTTCAAGTAACCAGCGAGAAAAAAGTATAAACTTTGATTTCATAATGGTTTCTTTAAGGAAAAAGGTGTTAAAGTATGGTACTCCAAAGCCCAGTAAGGGAAGCACTCCGCGCCTCGACACCTCCGGATAGCCCTCGGCAAAGCGCACAGCACTCGCACCCGAGCTGCTTTCCTTGGGGGACAAACGCTACGGCAAAGGTTGATTGGGGTTCAGGCTTTAGGTATTTAACCCACCTGCCCAGTTGAGCAAGTCCAACCTCTTAGGGCTTAGGGTTCAGAGCCTTGGGGTTTGAGTTTGTGCGTTCGGGGGGTATTGCATTGTTAGAGTAGAGGGGCCATCGGCGAATCGTCCAATCGCTGTCCTGCAGTTTGCGGCTCAGGCTTGGCGTCCGTGCGCTTGCTCAGATCAGAGTTCGACCTCTGAGACAAAAACAAGCCCTGGAATCTGGATTCCTGTGGGGTCGAAAACCCAAACCTCGGGTTTGGCACTATTCCTGCGATCCTGGAAGGTTGCTGCAGTATGTCAGTATGACATCACGAATGCGGGCTGCGCAATCTGCGTTGAATCTCGCCTCTGGCGCAGTGCTTCGGCATCATCGAAATCAGCATAGTTCAGGGTTTAGGGCCGTCTAGAGTCTAGGTTCAAGAATGTGGCATTCTCACCTCTACTACTGCTGCCTTCCTCAGATTGAAAACTCTAGCCCTGGCTTCAGAGCAAAGAGCAAACGTCTCCCTCAACTCAAGCATCTGGGCAACTTAAGGCACAACCATCGCGCGCGCAGTCTTGAAAGGACCTTCCTTCGGGTTTGGGGATGAGACGAATATAGGGGCCTTAATGATTTGAATAGGGTTTTGGGGTAGATTATACCATAGTTATACTGAGGAACCCCCCAAATAGGATACCGCCCGGTGCCCGCTTTTTCACCACGGCAGCACTTTGCACCCCTCAAAGCCCCAGTAGTCGGCGCCGTAACTGGTGATCAACTCCGTTCCTGGCAAGGAGTCGTAACTTGAACTCGCTATAGCTGTAGAAGCTCCGACAATGATTGCCAAGAAACACTATCCAATATCAGTGCTTCATAGTATTAGCAGCAGCAGTGCGGAAAAATGATCTTGAAGAGCATGGCAACAATGAGCCGTAAGCTCCGCTTCATGTGATACTATACCGCTACTGCTAGTTATATTGGCAATAACGACAACAGTACTGTGACCACCATAGCCAACACCATCATCTCCACCATTCCACCATCACGGTTAAGGCCTCCCCAAGCTCGGGGGCTCGAGAAAGAGCTTCGCTAGCTTCTGACTTGCCGGAAGCAGCTCGGTCAATGTCCGCTGTTCAACGCTTTTGCTGCCTGTCCAACGAGGAACCTGTCCTGATGTTGTGTTAGATCCACTGACCTGCTTCACCAACCTCTCTCTCAAGCCTCTAAGCCCCAAGCTCTAAACCTGAACTGTACGTCCCACACTTTGTCAGGCAAATGCCAATCATGGCTACGATAAAGCTGCAAGGCTACCTCCGGAGTGGGTTACTGTTTTCCAGCACTCTTTACGAGTCAGAGCCTTGTCGTTGGGTGTTTTGGGTTCAGGGTATTGTGCTCATGCTGCAGTAACCCTAAACCCTAAACCCTAAACCCAGTATGTTTGTAACTTGGCGAATGGGTCTACTTGGTAACCATTGAAGCCCCGAAAGCAGGAGCACCTGCAGGAACGGGCCGGGTCGTGCGGAAATACCTCGGTTGGTAGGGCTTGGGATATGTAAGGTTTGGGCTTAGGTTTAGGGTTGAGGGTACGTCCATAACCAACGATCTCGATGGAAACCAGCAGAGGTTATCTTATCACAGTTGTCATATGCCGTGACACTGGCAAAAAGCGACTATTGCCAACGACAGCTGCAGCTTTCAACAAGGTCGAGCAGCAATCTCCAGGCTTCCGTACGCTGACACTAGCGTTCGAGTTGAAAGACAGTTAACAAGACAAAAAAAACAGGATCGCTGCAGGCCCCAGCATCCTCCAGTAATGTAAATTAGCTTGAGGGTTTGAGGGTCCGCAACCCTTCAGCAGGCTGCCCCACTTGACGAAGTATCAATGTTGGGCTACAGAAAAGGGTTTTCAAACATCCTCTTCAGCCAGACACCCCCAACCCAAATTTATTTTGGGCTTCGGCTTTATGTTTCCCTTATATTAATGTACATTGCAGTTAGGGCCCCAGACCCCTTAAGGACCCACCTGGAAGCACCCGCTTAGAGCGTTTAATTTAATGTGGAGGCCTTAATATATAGGGTTTGGGGGGTTTATTAGTATAGCTACAGTATAATATACACCCCAAACCCTTTTCTAACTATTAAGGCCCCTGATAGATCCCTTTAAAGGAACCCGGGAACCCTATTCTAATTTTTAAGGCCCTACATTATGTAGCGATTGCTGCCAGAAGGCCCGATCTGCCCCAGCTCGCACATCTTCACCTCGGCCGTTAGGCGGTCGGAAGTCCAGACCAGGTTTAGGGTTTAGAGGTTAAGGATTAACTATAGCTTTAGGGTATATAGGGTTTCGGGATGGTTCAAAAGGGTTGATTATAAATTCAATCTATGTGAAACAAGCCACCCTAAACTCCTAAACCCCAAACCTTCAAGTCTATACCCTTAGCCTACAACACAAACGAAGGTACTTAGCGACCAAGCCACGTTTACCAAGGCACACTGATCCGAGTTTGATGCTCCGTTCACGAAGCGCGCCTCAAGGTTAGGTGCCCTAGCGCTTTGATGGTTTTAAAGCTTCAAGCTGTCCTCGAAGGGTCCGACGGGTTTCGAGAAGGTTTCTGTAGTGAGTTCTATAAAAGGGTTTAGGGAGCAGAGCTATACCAGTATCATTATGCATCACATGACCCGGTGATTCCGAGCACGACGCCCTAGCTCCGAATTAAACGCGTCACAGACGCTTATCACTTGGCAGCCCAGAAACTGGATTGCCCTCCGAAGCTATCCGGCTGTCCACGCAGAAGGCCAGTTGTCGCGCTTTGGGACCCTCGATGAGCTCTTGGGGCGACATGTCCAGCATCGCAGCTCCGTTCTTGAGCGGGCACCTTATTTGCGAAGTATCAGGCAGAGTGATTTCTTGATTGTAAGATGGCCTGCCCTGCTCAAGCCCGTAAATTCTGTAAGCCACCCTTACCCCCCTTGAACTTCAACACTGCAACACCAAGAACTCTAGGGCGAAACGAAGCCACGGGCCTCAGCCTTACAGCCTTGAGGCACTCAACCCCAACCACTTCATTATCTCAATAACACGCCCTCCGAGTGCGAAAGAGGCAGACCCCTAGATTACCAAACCCTACACCAAAGCCATCAAGACACCAAAATCTAAGTGTTAATCCTTAAACCCCAAAAACTCTAAACCCTACACCCTTAAATCCAAAGTCCACAACCCCGCAGCGAAGGCACCATGTGTAGGTCATGCCCTCGCTGAACTCGCGGAGGCCTACCTCGCAGTTCCGTGCTCTTCTGCTTGGGGACAAAGTTTGCTTTCCCTCCGGGGCTTTTGGGGGTTTAGGGTTGGGTGGAACAGGGGTTTCGGCGCTCACGGCTTTTCATAAAGCACAAGGGTTCTAAGCTCTCTAAATCAGTGAAAGGGGTCTTTGAGTGTGCCAGATGTTGTTCGTACAGGGTTACGATATTATGGGGGCTTAGAAGAGCTCTTTCAGGGCTCCCGGAAGGATTGTTGGGGGGGATGAGGGCTTGGGTTTACGGGTTACCATGATGGATTGCCATAAGGGTGACAATATCGCTTGTATATAAATCCATATCGAGATCTTTTGTGTCCAGAATTGCTTATGTATAATTATGATTAAGGCATATATCTGCATCCCCCTGGGTCAAAGTTCTACATCTTCTGAGTGAAGTCTTATGGCTGATGCAGAGTGGACTCTATATGGGTCAGATTCGAGTCTCCCGGGCCTATACCGAATTCGTTCAGATCGGCTTCTTGCGTGGATATATGTCAATCTTACGGGCTTGTATTGGGTGCTTCTCCGGTTAGGGTTAAGGCATCAGAGTAAACTCTCTAAACCCTAAACCCCAAACCCTAAACCCTACCTCGCGGTAGGTGAGCTGCTGCCCGCCGTAGGGCGGCAGGACGGTACCCTTTGGGAGGGCCCTGGCCGCAAAGAGGCCTGAACAAGTGCAGCGAAAGAGGCTCCAGGTCTTAGCTGAACCCCAAATAACTGTTTAAGGACTTATATAAGGAAATCATAATTAATGGGTAACCCTAAGAAGGAAGGTTTTATAGGGTCCAAGTACAGTTTGCAAGACTCCTGTTTCAGGACGTTTTTGCCGCTCGCAGCTCGGGCGGGTTCAGGACTTAGGGCGTTGGGTGGGGATCTTAGCCCTTTGAGTTTGTGGTCTGTGTACTAGTACGGTTCAGGGTTCCGTGTGTCCCGGAAGTATCTCTGTTTTCGACAGTGTCTATAGCCTGCTATCATCTACTTCCTTTACAATGTCATCCAATGTACCACATGGCATAAAGTTGGTCATCCCAAAGTGGAACTGCGTCAAGGATTCTCTGCTCGACCACCAAACCAATCCGACAAGGGCTCAACCGTCACACCTCACGACTCACGGGCTTGGATTAGAACCAGAAAGCAAGCGACACGCAGAAACCCCCTTGTCGGTTTTGAATGAAAAAGCATCTACATCTTCAGACAGCAGCCATAGTAGTCTTAATGGTTTCATAAACCCCTCCCAATATTTCCGGCTCTTCTTGCAAATACATGTTCTGACACCTTTCCAAAACAGTGAGGATCCTACAGCCGAACACCCTCAAAACCCTACAGCCCAAACCTCAACGGCCTCAACTAAAAAAGCCAAAAGAGCCTTACACCCCAAAAACACAACCAGAAGAGCCCCACTGCGGGTGCACGTTTCCACAGACACAACACAGAATAAGTATGGGCAGCATGTGTCTGTATCATAAACCCTTTCGGGGATCATGAAGTCTGAACACACGACTATCCTAAAACACTTTTTGCATCCATGCCTCTGTGCAGTGCCCCGTTCCCGCAGCAAACAACCCCGCTTAAAAAGGCACCCTGTATCCACAGCAACAAAAAAAGCTCCCGCACGTGCACATCCTGCCGCCAAAAAAGACGTTCCCGCAGCCAAAAGAGCAGACACAACCAAAAACACACACCGGTAAAACACCCACATCCAAAAAAGAAACACGGTGCTCGCCAAACCCAAAACCCTAAACCCTACAACCCTAAAGCCGACCCGAGAACCATAAACCCTCCCTACACCACGAGCCCGAAGCCCTGAAAGCTCTCGCAGTTCCTCATACAACCCTCATGAGCAAACCTTGATGAAGCCCTTTGTTCATTCCTTTCAAGGGTTTAGGGTTGCTGTTCCTGATGGCTTTTTTGGAGCCTCGGCCCGCACCGGGCAGCGTGGAGTTTCGCACCTCCAGGTCCTGCAATTTTGGGGTTTGGGATTTAGGGTTTAGGGGTTTAGGGTTTAGGGGCTTGAATTGAAAGGCTTCGAGCTTTAGGGGCATAGGGTTCAGGACAGGTTTGCCCATAACACTCAAAATACACCAACCACGTTCATATGGTATGGTACCCTAAAATACTAAACCCTTCGTCGCCCATCCAAAACCACCACCTGAAACCATCATAGCCGAAAGACAAACCCCAGTATCGAACTTACGGGGGCCTCTACTAAAATGGGCCAGGTACAGGCTGAACAGAGCGTGAAGTTTGAAGGTAGGTATGCTTTCTATCAAGGAGAAACCCTGTCCTCTAGTTGGACAGCTCGTAACGACATGTTGGCGCAAGAAGAATACAGGCAATTGGCATGCATACAGACTCCATGTTAGATGAGCTAAGCCGTAAAGAGGTCTCACACACAAGCAGGAGCACGCTCTGCGGAGCCTTTCGTCATGCATGTGAGATCGCCACCTGCCCAAGTCTCAATGCCTGTTCGCAAATGGCAGAAGGAGAGGACAAACGGTGGGTCCACAAGTTCTTCAGCTAGAGGCGCTTGGGCTCCTCGTTACCCGTCTTTCGGAAAATTTCAGGCCTTCAAAGCGAAACGGAAATCCGAACCCCTAACCCCTTAACCCAAAGCCCGTGCAGGAAACCCTAAACCCTTGCCCTAAACCGCCTTACAGGGTAACCAATCCGCCGTGCTTGACCTCTTCAAGAGCGGGCCGCCAGCGTGGTAGCTCCGCTGTCCGCCTCTGATCCAAGCGAGGGAACCGGTAGACTAAACTAGAGGGACTTCTACAGGAGCACCGTCTTGGTTTGGGGCTTCGGGTTGAGATCCAAGACATTGGGCGGCTTTGTGGTGTGTCGTTCAGCGTGGAAGTAGTGCCATCTGCACCCACATGTCCGTATGTGGATGCTGCACCTGAGTACCCTTGACTTGAAACCCTCCGAACTCCAAGCCCAAAACCCTTGACCCCACATTCATCGCGATACTACGAACTGTTTTACAAGATGCCAATACCTACGGCGACGCTTTTTAAATATGCGGACATAAAAATAAATTAAACAAATACCTCGATCATACCACCTCTGTGAAGGGCGCCGTCCGCCCGGCCATTTTTAATGTTTTAAAACCATGCGGAGGATGTGTGTGGAGCTGGAGGGCTGGTGGAGGGTTGGGGAAGGCTGGAGGGTCGGTGCGGCAGAGAACAAAACTGGAGGGCGGGAAGGGTTTGGGAAGGCCCAGGTCGACACAGCAGAATACGCAGGACTGGAGGGGTGGAGGGCGAGGCCCCGGGCTGGGCGGGCTGGGTGGCACCCAAATCTTTTAATCTTGGGCGCTAAAAAAGGGTGGAGGGCTAGAGAATTTGGGCCTAAGCCATGGATTGCTCAGTGAGATGGGGCGGCAAGAGTCTTGATTCGGCCATGACCAAGATCCGTGGGCTCGATCCCCGGGCCTGTCATTTGGAGGCCTTGTTTGCGGATTTGCGCGAATCAGCGCCGGTCCGGTCTTGCATCCTTCTGCGATTTGGGCGACTTAGCGTCGAATTCGCAAGATTCAGATTTGGGGGCCACCCAGCCCAGCCCGCCCTGTTCTGCCCTGGCCGCCTGGCCTCGCGTCTAAGACCCAGGGTAGGGCAGGGCAGGGCCAGGGTGGCCAGGGCCCAAATCTGTTCTGCGTTGGGTGCCACCCAGCCCAGCCCGCCCTGTGCCCTGCCCTGCCCTGCCATTCTGCAAATGAGCGTCGAACCTGCTCTGGCCTCCTGCCCTGGCCCTGGCCCTGGTCCTGCCCTGCTCGTTGACCGAATTGGCGTCTAATTCGCAACAGCCCGGCCCGCCCTGCCCTGGGTCCTGCTCTGGGTTCTGGACAAATTAGCGTCTAATTCGCAAGATTCAGATCTGGGTGCCACCATTGAGTTTGAAAGGATTTCGAGCTGATGCTGATGATGCTCGCGTCGGGGTTCGCTGAGTCTGCCCAATAGTTGGGTCGAATTGCCACCCTGCCGTTGGTTCAGAGGCCGGGGGATAGGAGATTGAGTTTGAAAGGATTTCGAGCTGATGCTGATGATGCTCGCGTCGGGGTTCGCTGAATCTGCCCAATAGTTGTGTCGAATTGCTACCCCGCCGTTGGTTCAGAGGCCGGGGGATAGGAGATTGAGTTTGAAAGGATTTCGAGATGATGCTGATGATGCTCGTGTCGGTTCGCTGAATCTGCCCAATAGTTGTGTCGAATTGCTAACCTGCCGTTGGTTCAGAGGCCGGGGGATAGGAGATTGAGTTTGAAAGGATTTCGAGCTGATGCTGATGATGCTCGTGTCGGGTTCGTTGAATCTGCGCAATAGTTGGGTCGAATTGCTAACCTGCCGTTGGTTCAGAGGCCGGGGGATAGGAGATTGAGTTTGAAAGGATTTCGAGCTGATGCTGATGATGCTCGTGTCGGGGTTC
>BGNK01000561.1:145048-192412 GCA_003297005.1 Symbiodinium sp. clade A Y106 | reverse complement strand
TTCGAGCTGATGCTGATGATGCTCGTGTCGGGGTTCGCTGAATCTGCGCAATAGTTGGGTCGAATTGCTAACCTGCCGTTGGTTCAGAGGCCGGGGGATAGGAGAGTGAGTTTGAAAGGATTTCGAGCTGATGCTGATGATGCTCGTGTCGGGGTTCGCTGAATCTGCGCAATTTTTGGGTCGAATTGCTAACCTGCCGTTGGTTCAGAGGCCGGGGGATAGGAGACTGAGTTTGAAAGGAGTTCGAGCTGATGCTGATGATGCTCGTGTCGGGGTTCGCTGAATCTGCGCAATAGTTGGGTCGAATTGCTAACCTGCCGTTGGTTCAGAGGCCGGGGGATAGGAGATTGAGTTTGAAAGGNCTGATGATGCTCGTGTCGGGGTTCGCTGAATCTGCGCAATAGTTGGGTCGAATTGCTAACCTGCCGTTGGTTCAGAGGCCGGGGGATAGGAGATTGAGTTTGAAAGGATTTCGAGCTGACGCTGATGATGCTCGCGCCGGGGGCCGGCTCTGGGTTTTGCGATTTGGGCGAATTAGCGTCTAATTCGCAAGATTCAGGGTGCCACTCGATTTGAACTGCGAAGGGTAAATGATTGTGAGTGTGTACGGAATATAAAACAAATAAGCCGCTGCCGTGTGGCCCGGCCACCACATATTCAAAAAACCTCACCGTCTCATATGCAATGCCGACAACAGTAATTCCAAGATATTTAACTAGCCCTTGAGAAGAAATGTGTATCATTCGCCCGAGGCCCTCACCAAGCCAGCTCGGCGCGCCAGGCGTCACCAAGCTCCTCCTCGCCGGCTGCGCCACCTGCAGCGATGCGGGAGGCCTCGGAATCAAGAGCCAGTTCGTGCTTTCAATCTGCCAGCTAGCTAGGTGACTGTCTTGCTCAGTCTGGTGAACACAGATAACTAATATAGTTGCGCGCTAGTCGGGGCAGTGCTGCTTTAGGGCGCATGGTAGTACAAGTACATAGGGACTAGTCAGTCTTCGTCTTCAGGCTCTTGAACTTCCAAACCGAAGACCTCCATCGTCTATAGGTTACAACGTCGCCTGCGCAGCCTCGAACGCCTCGGCTGCATCTTTGGGTACGGCAATGCCTCACGAGCTGAACCGGGGTCGATCCGTGGCTTGTTGGTGGTGTGTAGGGCCAGTGTAGGGTTGACTGCGACAACTTGGGCTTTGAAGATTCGCATCGATGCTCTGCAGGAGGTGCAAAAGCGCTTTGATTGCTGTGGGTAAGCCAGGGAGTCAGTAAGTGGGTGAATTGGATAGCCAGTTAGTAGGTTGAAGCTGCTAATTGCTCGTTGTCCTTCGCTCGCTCGTTAGTCCGTGTGATCACTTACAGGTAGCAGGTCAATAGTGAGTAAGGAGTAGACTGTGGCAGTTTGCATTAATTAGTTGGTCGTAGTTGTCGTCGTAGTTTAAGCCCATCGAGATGGAACGAGCGGCTGGTGTGGAGGACTTCAGTTCTCCAGAGGAATGTCTGAGTCGTCCGAAACTTGAAACCAACCGCACTCTGAACATGGGGTTCGACATAAGATGGTATTTTCTCTACCCGGACATTTCCCGTACTTAAGGAATGCTGTGCGGGTTTTGGGGCAAAGACTTATCAGCTACAATGTACGCTCTGGCAGCTACACTTTCGGGTTTAGGGTACGATGATGTGAGCTAGCAAATCTGCAAATCTGACAGCATGCAAACTCCCGGGAAATGCAAGCAAGTGTCCTACGCAACCACATTGTCATGTGCAACAACATTTAAACAATCGAAATGGTCGGTGATGGCACTACGGGAACGCCTCGCTCGCGGAAGTGAGTATGGCAGTTGCACACCCGATGGTCGCAGGCGCACCAATCCTCAGCAGAACCGCTCCTAACCCAAGAAGGGCAGACGAATAAAACAACCCAACAGGTGGTGCTGAAGCTAAAACTCCATAAAGCCAGTTTCATATCTGTAAAACACTAGAACAACTTACGTTAAAAAACAACAACACCAAGGCGACGCTGAAGCAAAACCTTACGAGACGATGAAGTCTTCCAGGAGCGTCCATATCGCAACATGCCGCACATGCTTCAGCGCTCATGCTGGCAACGGCCGGTTCGGCCTTGGTGCTCTTTTCAGGCTGAGGGACAACATGGTACCGCGTACCTCTACAATCTATATAGTAGGGTCCTATGGAGTCCTATGGTTGTTCCTATATCCCCTTGATGGGACCACCTGTATCTGGCTTACAAGACTCTTATAAAAAGCTCTGATAATTCCTTCGAGGGATCTTGCTCATAGAACTAGCTGGCCAGCCTTACAAGACTCTTCCAAAACCCGACAGTTCCTTCCTGGGATCTTCAACAAATAATGTAGGGCCTGCATAATTAGTCTAGGGTTTTCCGCTCCTTTTGGTATATTCATAATAAGGAACCCTAAAAAACATTCTTGGTAATTATTTAGGCCCCTGATATAGAACCCTTGTAGTAGCCCTCATAGACACCTGTAAAGGAACCCTTAAGGGAACCCTTCTCGTAGCCCCTATATAGACCCCTTTAAAGGAACCTTATAGTAACGTAACATAGCCCATATAGACCCCTTCAAAAGGCACCCTTATAGTACCGTAGCCCTTATAGACCCCTTCTAAGGAAGCGTGAAAAGGAAGCCTATTGAACTCAGGGCTCGGCGACGCCAGCCAGCCCAAGGCCCTGGATCAACAGGGATCGCCTCAATGGGCCTCCGGAAAGCTCCTGACTTGGGGTTTAGGGATGGGGGTTTAGGCTTAGGGATAGGAGTTTAGGGTTTAGGGATAGGTTTCTTTTTTTTTTCGGGGGCTCTTTTTTTTTTTTTTAAGGGATCGGGGTTTCGGGTTTAGGGCTTAGGGGGATGGGAGTTTGGGGTTTTGGGTCTTGCGGTTTTAGGCTTTCAGGCTCAGAGGAACAGGGTTTTAAGTTTAGGGAACCGGGTTAAGTTTTCCCGTCCCTTTGGGATCTCTTGGCTTCAGGGCTCCCGATTTCCCAGTTGAATAAGGCCACTTTCGGATTGTGTTAAGTTGTTACAGGGTGTATTTATTGGGGCTTACACGGTTTCTTGAAGTAGAAAGAGTGAGCGGGGCCAGAACAACTAGAATAAAATGCTGTGCAAGACCATGGCTTAAGTAATTGCTGCAAAGCATGTCTCCTCAGTTTGCAAGCCTAGTTTCGAATTAGAAACCCTTGCATGAACCCTGCTGAACTACACTCCTAGACCCCGAACACCAATGTTCAGGAATGAAAAAGTACACACATGTAGGGTTCTATGGGCCGTTAGGGGCTATGCATGGGTTTGAGGTTTAGGTGCTGCTTCTCTTTGCGGTTTGAGTGAGCTAGAGCCCCCAAGGCATCCTAAATGAAACCCTGTTGCTCCTGAACTTAGTCTTAGTTGCTGAGTTCATAAGCCCCCAAAAGGGTACACTTTCAGTTTTATAGTGGGTAATATTATCCCCCAAAGGTGTAAAGTGTATCCACTCAGCTACAGTACTAGGACTTTAGTTGGGGGTAAGTGAAGGTGCGTGAATATGTATACACGGCTGGGGGGCACGAAGACGATCAGTAGACCAGGGAGCTCCAAGGAATACCGTTGCTAAATATTCCGTCACCTCGACTACGATACCTTCAGGGTTCTAGCAAGTGCTGTTCCTTCAGATGGATTGTGCTCACAAGACGAATCTCAAGACAAAACCGAAGACCCACAGCTTGTTAGTGCAGATTCATAGCCGGTTAATGCAAAGAGCAGTTGCACCCCCAAGTTTCCATTCTGGACCTGACGTCGGCGCTTGTTCGGAACATTGCTATTGCCCTTCTTGACAAAATGAGGTCGCAGTGGTGAACAATAACAAGAGCAACCCCCCACTGTCTAAACCGTGTCTTCAGCCCGTTCTCAATTGGGTTGTTTCTAAAGAGATGCTGTGATCCTCTAGATAAATAATGCAAAAACTCTGCTTTCTCTACTGCGGCAACTAAAGACTACATTCCCTAACAAGAGCTCAGGTAAAGCCCAAAACCAAACCCCTCTTGTTCAGCCTTGCCTGATGACTCCGTTCTTCTGGAAGGAGATGGAGCGCGAGAAACGTCGGCCCCACAGCAACAGGCAGCAGAAAAGCCTCTCTAAGCATGGGTTTCGGGATCAGGGTGCATCGGCCTCCAGCATTCCTGCTAGATCCAAAGGCAGGGGGTTTCCAGGCCCCCAACGGCCCCTGAACACTTGGGATTTAGGAGCTGAGTAGCCTAGCCCAGAAAAGGGGGTTTGGGATCCTTTAAGGGTTCCTTTAAGGGATTTACGCTCTCACAACTCGGACAAGCCAGGGTTTAGGGTTAACCTCTTTAGTTATGGTAGTATTGTATGATCCCCAAAAAGTAAAAGGTTACCTACTCAGATACGAAGAAGAATATGGGTAAATTTCGGGAACTCTCAAGCCTGGGAGCCTAGGCCTTCAAAAACAGCGTCATCCCTAACCCGCTCCCAAAAACTCCAAAACCGCCAACTTCAGAAACTTACCTGAAATGACAGAGGAATCCCTGTTCTGATTCCAGGTCTATTTCTCAATCGTCAAGGCCAGGCAGCGAGCTGCAAATGGCGCCTTTGGCCAAGGCAGCACTGTCTGCGTCTCTGGCCCAGAGCTGAAGCCATGGGTTGAGGTTTAGGGCTTTTGAGGGTTTCGGCGCTCACAGGG
This sequence comes from Symbiodinium sp. clade A Y106, assembly GCA_003297005.1. Taxonomy (NCBI): domain Eukaryota; class Dinophyceae; order Suessiales; family Symbiodiniaceae; genus Symbiodinium; species Symbiodinium sp. clade A. The sequence continues at coordinate 187,711 of BGNK01000561.1, read as the reverse complement.
TTTAGGGTTTAGGGGTTTAGGGTGTAGTGCAGCTGAAGCCATGTGAGGGAAGAAGCTTAAACCCTGCCCGTATGTCTCCAGATATCTAGGAATGATTTCCTTCATGCTGTCGGAAAGCTTTATCAAACATGCAGACGGTTTTAATCGATGCCACGTGCTCTTCTAATTACACAGCCGCGATGTTCGTGATTTCGTTAAGGTCCAGGTTTCTTTGGACTACTACCAGGGGCTCTCGATAGATGACACTTCCATGTCGGTCTGACGGTTCGTCTCGTGGCTGCACTCACGCTTGCCACGGCCGGGACAAGAGCACGCCAAAACACACCTTGCTTAGTTGGATTAGGTCTCTTAGGACTAGGGAAAGGACGTACCAGGCGGTATATGCAGGTTTGTCGGGTGTTAAATGTGACTCCAAGATTGAGGCCTCAGGGTGTGTTGACACTTTAGAGCTTAATTGTGGGACAGTTCCGTTTCAGTTTCTCAGCCCGCAGCTCTGGAGGAAATCGGAGCTAAGGGTTTACGACGCCGTTTTTTCCGCACAAGGACTACGGTTGCGCATGGATCTGCCGCAGCTCGAGCTCAAGCAGATCCAGATGCTTGATGGGATAGTCCTGAGGTCTGGAGATCCAGGGCACCACAAACAATGCACACAGGCGTCGTTACTACGGAGGCAACTTGACCAGGCTACTGCTTGCCATACGTGTTGCCTTCCGCCTGCATCTTACTCACTTTCGATTCCCTGCTGCTGCGATCCAAACCTGACAAAACGCAAGTCCCTAAACACCTGCAAAAGCCCCTAAACCCTAAACCCTAAACCGGTCCAAGTGTCAGCCACCTCTGAAGCAGGGAAAGCCGAGACCTCTTACAGCGCACTTCTTACCATGGACGTTCAGCTGTAAACCTAAAACCACAAGTACAAAGGCCCCTGCAACAGGGAGCTTATGGTAGGCTAAGCTTGATGGTTGTAAGGGTTGTTGGAATAACCTTTTTTCAGAAACCGATAACAAAAATAGGTCAGCAAAAAGGAACTTCGCTTAAGGGTCCAGGGGCTATGGTAAAAAAAAAGGCTAAACGGTTGAAGGTTACCTACCCTACTACTGCGATGTAAGTAGGGTTTGCAGGGCTACTAAGAGAGGGAAAAATAGCGCCTAGAGTCCTCGAGTTTACAGGGACCCAAACAAGCAACGTAATACAGGCGCCTTAATAATTAGAATAGGGTTTTGGGGCCCATTATACTATAATTATAATAAGGAACCTCCAAAATAGTATAGGTAATTATTGAGGCCCCTATATTAAACAAGCACAATAACGTTCTGATCTCCCCTAATCCCCTCTTTAAGTAAGCCAATAAGGTAGGGATGTCCCGCCCCAAAAGCCTTCACGTTTTATGCCTGTGGCTTCCTGGGACTGACGACGTTCGGGTTCTGAGCTTCGGGGGTGTGGAGTTTACGCTCTCACAACTCGGACAAGCCAGGCGAGGTTCACGGTGCACGGTCGGAGTGATACTTCTTCAGACCGTCTCGCTCCCTTCACTCCCATAGGCCAGGGGACCAAACATAGTCCAACAGACCAATCTCCTAACTACCAACAAGCAGGAAGCTGGCAGCGAGACACAGGCTATTGTGCTACACTCTCTTGTGTTCGTCGCTTACAGTGTCTTTGACTGCCTAGGCAACGCACTGGCACGACTCACCGAAGGGAGCACTGAACACTGCAGAAACACNCGAGACACAGGCTATTGTGCTACACTCTCTTGTGTTCGTCGCTTACAGTGTCTTTGACTGCCTAGGCAACGCACTGGCACGACTCACCGAAGGGAGCACTGAACACTGCAGAAACACACTGCGAATCAGTAGGCGACTGTGGACTCGCCAGTGCGTCGGAGGTTACTGCCTATCCAGCTAGGGCTCCCAGTGTGCCACTCCCTCAAGTCGAGCAATGAACATTGCACAAAGCTAAGCTCCATGATAGACTACGACTACGTGGCGCACCAGGTTGAAACTTCGTGCCCATAGTTGGAGTTTAGGATTTAGGGTTTATAGGGGTCATACCAAGAAACCATTCTTGAAGGTGTCCCTGTTAAAGGAATATGCTTCCCTGCTGCTACGAGTTTCTTGTTGCTTTCATGAAGCCCTGGGCTCTAAGCTCTAATCCCAGACTTGCAAATACCGAATCCCAATCCCTCAACTCTAAGCCCTCGCGCCCCCGTAACCCCTAAACCCTAAAACCCTCCACACTGAACTCTGGCACCAAACTCGGAACCAAAAACCCTCCTGGCTTGGAAGACTGACGTTTAGGTGGTTCTTTTTTGAGCACGGCCGACAAGTTGCGATGAGCCACGACATCACAACTGTTTCCTTAGGTTGCAGCAGACCATGCAGCCCACAGCCCGCAAGCATCTTCCCCCCCACAAGCTCACAACTGCAGCGCGCTGTGCCAGCCACCGCTGCAGTGCCATCTAGCACAGACTTCGGAAGACCCGCTACTGTGACTAAAGATAGCCGTCTCCCAGACATGTTGTGGATCGGCATAGTGAACGAAGAAAGCCTTCACAAGAACAGGGTTAAGGCTTCTTACTTCGCCAATATGTTGAAACAAGCTGCCAGCAGTGTGGCGAAGGTGACCCAGAAATGCACGAGGCGCTCTTTCTCTTCCTTACTCGCCAAGCGAATATGGAGACCGTACACAGTACACATGAACCCTAAAACACATAAACCCGCCCACCCTCAACTGTGGATTAAGAACTATGAGTTGGCAAGCGCTAGCACCCAAGGTGTTGTAGGGAGTCTGTGTGAGTACGGTTGTCCGCAGTGAACGACTCCATAACCACAGTTTTCAACGACTCCATAACCACAGTTCTCTCACAAGTTTTGCGATGTGCCGTAGTCATATCAATGGTGTACGGTTTGGGTTTGAGGGGTTACCAAGTTATGAGTTTTCCGTATCCCCCAAGACGTGAAGGGACGTTCCTGCTTGGCTCACTCTGTCAAACTTCCGTCACTCCAGGCCTGCCTTGTAAGAGCTACCCCTTGGAGTCACAGTTTCGGAGGTCTGGCTTTAATGTCAGGGCCTTAACAATTAGAATAGGATTTTGGGGCCTTAATAATTAGACTAGGGTTCCTTTAAAGGGGTCTATAAGGGATCTATAGTAGGGTTCTATGATATAAGGGCCTAAATAGTTAGAAAAAGATTTCGGGGCCCATTCTACTATAATGTATAATAAGGAACCCCCAAAATAGTATTGGTAACTATTTCAGCAATTATTTAGGCCCTATTTTATGGTTAAGGGTTCAAGAAACTCTAACCAGCCTGACGCAGTGGAGCCCACGAAGAACTGCGAACGAATGAAACTCAGAAGGTTCACCAGGAATGATCCACTGATATTGAACCACCAATTCTGTCTGGACCATAGGAATCGAGCTGTAAAACAAAATAAGACTATCTGAAGCCTTCGCAAATACCTCCAACCTCATTAATTAGTACAGTAGCGTACAGTGACCATAATAACAGTAGTAACAACAAGCATAATAGTAATAATAGTAGTAATAGCAATAATTGAGTTATAACAATAATACAACAATAAAAAGTAGCAAGCCCAGCTTCCGGGTGCTCCGGATCCACCCAGCAGTTCTTCTCCTCTGCAAGCATTGGCACCAGAAGCCCAAGCAGCTTTTGCTGGAGAATGCTCAGAGCGACCATGGCCTGGCATTCGCCAGAACCCTCAAATAGTTGCTATAAGGTTTCTCTAGGAGTTGTATTGAAAGCTCCATCAGGGAGCAGGGTTCCTTCAAAGGGTTCCTTGGGACTCACAGCCGCTTTGATCGATGAACAGTGTCCACATCCAGCAGCCACCTCTCTATGCAGATTCACTTGAAACTGCCGGTTCATCCGGACACGTTGCTTTAGATAGAATGACATCGGAGAGTGCGAGGCTGCTGCCCGCAAGGCCTGCATCGACAAGCCCAAGGACAGGGCGCAATGACATCTCAAACGCACGCCGCCTACTTATGACGAAGGGTTCCGTTTTAACGGGGTCCAGATCAAGGGTTACTGATGCTACAAGCGCTGAGCGTAAGATGTCGCAGCTGTGGCAACAAAGGTCCAAGGGACCCTATCATGGGGGATGAAGGGAATGAACCCTAAACCCTATAAACCCTAAACCCTATTACAGGGTTTTGGGCGGGTCCAAAGGGCCCATTTACGCTCTCGCAACTCGGGCGATCCAAAGGTCTCTTGGTACGACTGCATACTACGGGAGGGTGGGCAAGTCGAGTGACTGAGTAAATAGGCTAAAGACAGGCGCAATGTGGGCTACTGCTGTTTATTAGGAGAGTATATGATCATTAGGTACGTGGGTCAAAACCGAAACCCTAAACCCTTAGGGTATGCACGAAACAGATCAGTGAGAATCTACGGGATGGCTGGACGGTAGTTAGGGTTTGGGGTTTATGGTTTGGGGGTTTAGGGTTTTTGAGTTCTGGGCTTCAGGTTTAGGGTCTAGGATTTAGAACAGGCTGAAGCCAGTCCAAAAGACATTTCGTAGCGATGTTCTAGAACTCGGGGTGCTGAGTGTAGCATGAATCAGGTGGATTCAAGTGTGGCCGCAATATACCCAAGGTGCTCGCGGATTTTGTGCTGAATGTCTTCTGGAAAAATACCAAAGGACTTCAGAAACACTCCCGATGCAGTTGGCAATTGCCGGCCTTGACGGAAATGAATTTCTTGGTGGTGTTCCAGCGATGCAGCAATTCGTGCGTAGCCGCATACATCACAAAGAGGCCGTACATGGCGACCATGCCTGAAACTTTCAAGAGGGGCTCCGCGACAGCATCAACCTCCCAGTATGGATCCAATGTGAACCGAGCCCACATGAAGTAGGCATTCACGAAAACCTGCATAATCACATATTGTCTCACGACTCTGGAGACCCAGAGCAATTGCTTTGCTGTGATGTGGTGCGGTTGAACACAAAGCCTGAAGCAACATCCGAACGGAGGCACGGCAAAGTATTTCTGCGGCCCAAACTTCTGCAGAGTCTGGATGATGTTCTGGCGAAAGGAAACCTGCGACGTCCGTGAGGAAGGCTCGTCAATCTCTAGGTCTTCTCCTTGCTTCATGGCCTCCACAGATACCAGCATGAAGAGGATCATCATGAAGGAGTAAATAGCAAAGGCCTCACCTTGACATCTGCCATGTACAATCACCAGGCACCAAGGGACCGAAAACTGGAATCTCTGAATGGGCTCAACAAGGCCTAAACTGCAGAACCCCCGTCAACCTCTTCTGCGAGCGGTGTACGTCTAAGATTTCTGAAGCTTCACCCTCAACAGCGACCTTGGCCCATGAAAAGTTCGGCAATGGGCGTCGACAGCGGGGTGAAGAGTGTCATCCAGGAGAAGAAGGCCCAGACGGTGGGGAAGGCCAGCATCCCATGGTACGATGTCCGAAGCCTGGCTCTTTACTGGGAGAGACAGAGAAAAGGAAGACAGAAAGAAGGCAGACAAGCATACAAAGGGGAATAACAAAGAACATAGCAAAGACAACCTGGCCAAGGTAATTTTAACATATCACACATGTACACATGCGTGTACATAGTAAGTATGTTTATACACATATATTCACATATGCATTATTGTATACATATATACATGCATACATACATATATACGTGAATACGTATAAACATGTATACCTGTAAGCAAATATACATATATACATATGTATGTACATGTGTATATATGTAAGCAGAATTAAACATGTGGCATCTTCGCTTTACTTTACATCCAGACATATACTGCCGCATATACTTGTGCATTCAAATATAACTGTATATAAACATAGACAGATATAGTTAAGCAGAAGACAAACAGATGCATAGACAAGTAGACACACACATATACATACATACATACATACATATACACGCACATGCAGGTATTGAAGTTTGTGTAGGGATCTCCCTCTTTCTATACATGTATATATATATAATACATACATACACACTACATATGCGTATGCGTGTGTATACATATACACATATGTGTATGTAGATGTTTGTCTCTCTCTCTCTATAATATACACACGAAAAAACGAATACGACATACACATAAATATACACATGCATGTACGTATAGGGGGAGGGCGCGACACAAAGAAAGAGAGAGAGAGAGAGAGAGACAGAGAGAGAGAGAGAGAGAGGGAGAGGGAGAGGGAGCGAGGGAGAGAGAGCGAGGGGGAGGGAGGGAGAGAGAGACAGAGATAGAGAGAGAGAGAGAGAGAGTGAGAGAGAGAGACAGAGAGAGAGACAGAGAAATGAGAAATACACCGCCAACTAAACAAACAACCAATTCTAGCCCGCTCCGGTTCACGAAAAAAAACAACTCCCCAAATGAAGACATCAGGAGCGGCCAGGGAACAAGCAAAACGGCCTGGAATCCAGCGCACGTGAGTGACGAATGCAGACTATCATTGTAACCACCAGAGCCAAGGAACCTGACATAAGAGTTATCGAATAACGGCTGCTGCAATGCAGGAATCCGGTTACACCAGGATTCAGGATTCGCAACTTTACGTTCGTCTGCTTGGGTTACGAGCTGGGTGGCTATGGAAGCTCGCCGACGTATACTTCAAAGAGCACAAGTGGGGCGAAACTTTAGGGGTCCGCCAATTCGCCCCTGCGTCCGTAAGGTTTAGGCTGGGTTTTGGTGGCTTTGACTGATGTAGAGGCCTGAACAATTGAAATAGGGCTTTGGAGCTGCATTGTAATATGTTAGGAAGGCAACTATCTAGGCCTGAATTTTAACCCGGATCCCAGGAGCCAATGATCGTGGCAGTCAGAAATGTCGTCGGGTTTTCCTCCATACAGCGCTTGACGTATTTGGGCCGCCGATAATACTCGCGCCGCTGCCATAGCTCTGCCATAGTCTCCGGCATCCCTGTCACTGTCTCTGGCAAGCCCCAAGAAGTCCGTACGCTCAACGATCGGCCCTGTCCAGGCAAGGCTGCACAGCTCTTGAACCCAAAGCAGAGTTGAATCAATCCGTTACTGTTACGCACACACACATGCACACAGTCATGTTTCGGCCAGCAGCAGAGGAAAGGCAGGCGCACGACAGATGCTTACGACAACAGCCAAGCCTGCCCCAGACACGGGGAGGCTGGTGCTTGAGCTGCAGATCGTGACATGCAGCACAACGATTTAGGGGGTTGGGTCTGCCCCAAGCAACACCTGAAAACCCTGAACCCGAATGACACCCTACAGTAAAGCCCTAAGGGACAGCAGGGCATGAGGCAAACCAACGCGATGAACTAAAGGATCCTTCTGTCAAGGAATCTTGCCGAAGTTCTAGTAGGAACTCTCAACACCCTTCTTGCTAAACAGGAACTCTCAATACCCTTCTTGCTAAACTCTGACCTGTCAAAGCCCTAAGGTGAACACAGTGGAGTTTCTGAAGCTAAACACCAAAGCCTACAGCTGCCGGAGCTCAAGCCCAAACCACCCAACCCGAAAAACCTTGTCGGTTGATTCCCTGGTATTCCTTGCCAGGTTCCAACAAGGCTCCGTAAATTATAGAGCATAAGCACTACCACGGTGCATGAGGTTGCAGCTACGGGTGACTCTGCCCAACATGATGAAGGTTGTTGCTCAGGGCGTCCAAGTTCGACCATTGTAAACGACCTGAGAAGTCGGTCCACAACTGACGCTCAAGAAGACGAGGCTCGTGGACGACGTCGGCACCTGCCTCCACCAAGGCCTTCAAGTCAGCTGTCCGTATCTTTGTGCTCTAGGGCCTAAAGATGTAGGATGTACGGGGCTGCATCTGTGGATTGATATAGGGGCCTTAACAACTACAATCGGGCTTTGGGGGTACATTGTACTATATCTATAAGAAGGAACGCCCCAATAACAGTGCTGGTGTTTATCTAGGCACCCGTAATACAAAAGGGCTTCGTAATAATGCTGAGGCCCTCGGATTCACCTTAAGCTTGACCCCTTCTTCTCGAACATGACACTCCGACTTGTTGCCGAGGATCCAGCCACTGTTCTACTGAGACGAACCCCTGTATCAAACTGAAACCACGACCAACATAACAGGGCACCGTTAAACCCCTGAGCCCAAAACCCCTCAACCCTTTCCTCTGCCGATCCCGGCCGGCGACCCGGGCTGGTCTTGCGATTCGATGGGTTTCGGGGCCCACTATACTATAATTATAATAAGGAACCCCAAAATATAATCGGCATTTATTAAGGCCCCCCAAAGTCGCGGCAGCCGTGCTGTACCCGAGCCTCTGGACACTACAACCGCAAGCGTAAACAACAGCTGGAAGCTTCTAACCATGCTGTAATGAATTCTAGGAAACCCTCACAAACCCTATCTCTCACTTCTGGGACCTTTGGGAAACGACCCTGAAACTGAGACCCCAAAGAGCGCTTCAACATCGAGTTTAGCTCCTATGACTCCTATGTAAGGTCACCGGTTTAACCTCCTCGGCACGAAAAGCCCACCCAGAGCTTCGCCTGGACTTGGACAAACCCTAGAGGGAAGCCCAGCAGGAGCCCACTCGCCGGGCTTGTTAAACTCTCATAGAAGTCACTACCGTAGAAGGCCACCTAGAGGATGACATGACTTCGTAGCCAGGGTTAAGCATAAGGCAACCATAGTTAGCGTTGGTTGCAGCCCCAATAACTGTACATACTCCAATTATTCCTCGCTGTCAACCACAAACCCTTTTGCAAGTGGCTTGCAACGTCACGCCAGGACAGCTGCCGTTAAACCCTAAACTCCTAAACCCCAAATCCCACCCTATAAACCCTAACCGCCCCAATCACAAAAATCCTTATCGTCGAACCCCAAACCCCGCACACCCTGCCCGTTGCCTTGCAAAGCTCCAGATCTCCTGCGCAGGCGGCCTGTCGCGCAAGCCACGGCAAATCAATGCGGGGTGTTTCGGGGTCTGCCTTCGGTTTAAGGGTTCTCTGCTTCTTATCGATTAGTCTAACCCTAAATCCTAATCGTCTGAATTTCCAGACTCTCAAGCGCCGAGTTCGCCGAAATCTCGCCACATCTCACACCATTGGCCTCCATCAGAGGCGTCTCACCCTGTGAGTCTTGGCAGTTCCTGATCGCTTCCAATGGGTGTAGGGCTACGGTGCTTGTGGGGGTTTTGTGGTGGTCTTGGCTTTTTCGATGATCTGGCACAAGCTTACAAAAAGAGGGCCGAAGGTGCGTCGGCAAGCCACTTGACGAGCATAAGTTCGCTTCCATGCCGTGGTTTAGGGTTCAGGGTTCGGGTTCCGGTGAAGATCCAACACATTAAGCCTTCAACAGCAAAAATATACCAACCCTAAGCTATGCTTGCAGGTCCTCCTCATCGCGATTGGATTATGTGGGGGTTCACACACATGTATAATTACATATGCATGCTGCATACATACATACACATGCATACATTAAATATAGTACAGTACAAAACAGTACAGTACATAAACATATACATACATATGCAGAAAATATAAACATACATGCATGCATACATGAATTTCCGTATGCACATCTATATATATATATACAATACACACATGCCCCTGAACATGCAACGGGATCCGGCTCTACTCGCCCCCGGCTTCCGCTGCTCTGCATAGCGGCAAACATGAATATTAGTAGCTGGTCGTGGTAAACTTCCGGGATGCATGATGCGGAGGAGCCACAACCGAATAGTTCCCCGACACACTACACCGTTGCCAGCCCCTAGAAACTTAAAGCCTCAGGGTATCGAAGTTGCAATGAAGCCGAGAAGTTCGAAGCCAGGAGTCGGGTTCGCCCGCTCCTGAAGCAAGCAACGGACCTTGAGCTCTTGGGGCTTAGGGTTCGGGGTTCCGAGTTCTGGAGGTTTAGGATTCAGGGTTTAATAGTTCAGTCAGGGTTTACATATGGTTCACGGGCAGTCATATGCATGGGGGATAAATAGCGTGCAACTTCCTGGGATTCAGTGGCTTTCCGAGCTTCGAGCGTCAAAAGCCCACAGTGGGACGGCACAGCAGAAGTACAAGAAAGGGAATGTCATTTGTCCTTTCTAAGATGCGAATAGCCCTCAAGCAATACGTCTCCAAATCCGATTCTCAGGGCTGTAGAGGCAAAGGTGCTTCTGGAAAAGCCCGGAATTTGAATACCAAAACCCCAAACCCAAACCTCTATTCGAACCCCAATCTGAAACATGTGGTGGGCCTTGGAGTCTCGTGGTCGAATTGCTGCTGGTCCTTTAGGGCCTTTTCAGGTATCTAGGCTTTACGGAAATTTCCGAAAATTTTTGAAACAGCAAAAGCACTACGAACATGTGTGTTCCGCTCTATTCCTTATTGGATTGCCTGAGGGGTAGCACGAATCTGTTGAGCTCTAAGAGCCTTCGGGATTTCGGCCTCAGGGTCTATATCAGATCATGGGGCCTTAAGGTTCTAGACTTCGGGTTAAGTTTAGGTTCCCGGAAAATGCCGGAAAGAAGCTAAAAATAGCCATTCGAGTTTAGGGTTTAAACGGTTTAGGCTTCAAGTTTTCGGGCCGTAGGCAAGTGGGATTGAGGGTTAGGGGTGCATGATACCATAAAGATTATAATTACAGGGGCCATAAAAATTGGAACAGGGTTTTGGGATACACTATACGATAAAGACCATATCTATGCATGGGCTAGGAATTATTCAGGCTACAAGCTGAGCACGCGACCGTTGCTAGGCGATCTTCGGCATGGAAGTCTGACAGATGAATGGGACAGGTCTGGAGGCGCTCTAGCGGCCTCAATAAGTACAGCAAGGTGGGAGATCCAATAGGATATGCTACCGGGCAGTCACTAATTACACATGCTCCTGTCTTTACGGCCATTTGAACACCGTTCCATGAGGTCCAAGACAAGACATGTCATGGCTGTGCCTCTGAGGAATTCGAAAAGCAAACTAGTGCGGACAGCATCCCTACCTCCTGCACTCAACTATGTCAAGCAGGAACCTCGCGAACTCCGGCTGTCTCAAGCTCCAATCCTACTGGACTCATAGATGTCTCTTGCTCGTATGCCAGCATTCTAATGCTTAGGGTGTATACAGGCTTCGCGGTCGAGGATCTGAGGTTAGGCACGGGTTGAACGGGGAATTGAAATATTTTCTCTGCTCTCAAAAAACCCTAAGCAAGAGGAACTGAGAGCGTGCAGATGCGAAGCTAAAGGCCAAACACGAGACATGTAGCCCCAAGAATGGTCAACCCAGCCCGGGCTCACATGGACATTCAATGAATGAACCCAACCGAAGTCTTTCCCGAAAGCATGCCTTAACACTGAGCAGCAACTCTACACAAGCTTTAGCTTGCAGGAGCCTGACTTTCAGGACCTGCGACAAGCACTCCGATCTATTTTCAGGACATATAATAGGCCCTCTGGACCCACATAAGACTGATAAGATAACTGCCCCGCCGAGTTAAGACGATACTCCAGATGAACATTAACTCCGAACAAACTCGAAGGGATACGCCCCAACCATAACCAAAACCCGAAGATAAAGATGCAAACCCTAAAACCCCAAGATATCCCACACTCTCGCACAGACACACGAACACACACACACAGAGACACACACACACACACCCACGCACACACACACACACAAGCAAGGATTCGAACCCAAGCTCTGTCTGCAGCGACCTTGACTGGCAGCCGCCCGCGAGGCCAGAAGCAAAAGGCTCTCCTGTACTGTTCCAAGCAAGGAAGCTACACTTCTGATTATAACCCGAAGTAAATAGGCTAAGGAAACTACACTTCTGATTACTTGTATCCATGGATCAAGTACTTGCTCATGCTTGCCAAGTGCCTTATATTCCGTTAGGTAAAGATTCGCCGAGCACTGGCAGCACACCCTGTGAGGGACCTTTGGTTCGAAGCCCCTAACGACAAAAAAGGCTGCATTGCTCTGATGTAGGCATATTCTGCCCTTAAACGGCAAAGCCCAAAAATCCAAATTCCTAACATACCAGAACCCCACGGGCCCACGGGTGGTGTGGCTAGACTTTGCGAGCTAGGATTTTGAAGACTACAACTCGGCCTCATGAGGCCTGCCTGTCTGGTCGGTAGGGGTTCGCACATGTAGGGTATTTAGAGCTTTAGGCCTTAGAGGGCCTATTAAAGGGTAGTTTCCCTTTACGGTTTGGTGTATTTAGGGTTTGAGCTATCGACTTTTGGCATGTCTAGGCTTTTGATATCAGGATTGTCCTCTGGACTGGAATGACGCTGGGTTTACTAGAGGCCTCGCGAGTCTAGGCTTTTGAGCCTAAGCTCCTAATCCATGAAACCCGAACCCCACGGGCCCTACACTTGCCTGTAACATCCTCAAACACCTTCTGCCCTTGTGATACGGGGATCCAAAGCCCATTCGTTCGTCTAAAACCCTCAAACTAGAACCTTGCAATCCCTAAATTACCAATACTATTGCGGGGGTTCCTTCTTATGATTATAGTATAGTAGGCCCCGCCCCAAAACCCCATTATAATTATTGAGGCCCTAAATGTATGGTCCCACCTCCATGAAGTTCCGCGCGTTGGGATCTCCGTCAGCCGCTAGGAGTTCACGGACGAACGATCCTCGGGTGCTGGGGGTCAACAAAGGGGTCGGTATGTTCAGAAACACCATCCCGAGAATTTCCAAAAGCAGCGTTAACGTTGATTACAGTAGAATCGAGCAGTTAGAAAGCTCCCATAACCCGGTTGAGGGCTTAGGGCTGACGAGGACACCAACTATCATTTAAAGCGGTCTCAACTTCCTCATTGTAGTGGGTACTGATGTATTGCTACAAAAAGTAGTCCGCTCTGAAGGCTTTGGGCTTGTGGTTCTCTCTATCTGTCTATTTGCTGGACCGTTTTTTTTTTCTCTCTTAATGGTCCTCCCCACCCGGGCTCCTGCAGCAGCGCCCGCTCCAGGAAGCTCTACAAGCCTAAGTGGGTGGCATGCTGTAGAGTGTGCAGGGCGTAGGTGGCTTCGCTGTCCGAATGTGGGGTTTGAAGCGCGCTCGACTCTGCTGTGAGTTATGTAGCGTTACAGAACGTAGGGGCTCCGTCGAAGTGACCGTCTAAAGTTAGAAACTATCCAATGAGAAATGCGCTTCAGTTTTTTCGTAGCTGTGGCATCTTCTAATTCGAACTTCTAACTCGCACAAAATTCCGGGGAAACGTTCTGTCGTACTTGTACTTCGTGAGTTACCGTGGCTTGCCGCCTCAGGATGCCTGCTCAAGGCTTGGATAATCACTGCATGCAACGTGTCAATGTCTTCAGCTTGAGTTGCTGGTGGGATTGATTTAGGATTTAGGACCACAAGTAGGCTTCCTCTCCTGCAGAAGGAAGTCTGTCACGACTCTTGAAGACTTGGCCTCTGTCACTCCCACGCCGGAAGAAAACGCGGTCTTTATCAGCGACTAAAACTAGGCTAAAGGTTTTTGGGTGGCTTACACCAGAAGCATAGTTAAGATATATACATACACATATATATACACACATACATACACATACATGCAAACATACATACATACACACACACATACACATACATAAATACATAAATACATACATACAGATGTATGTATGTGTGTATGTATGTATGTACGTATGTATGTATGTATGTATGAGTGATGTATGCATGATTATGTATGAATCTGTATGTAGGATCCCTAGAGAATAGGCTCGCTAATTGTTTCAGGCCCCTACAGCGTTCTGCATCTGCACAGGCCCCCTTAGGGTACCTGTGCTGAACGCACACACAGGACTCACATATACCCACAGAGCCGAATCATTCCTCAAATCCCAAGATTAATCCTTCAATAATCTAAGGACATCAAAGGCAAGTCCTGAATTATGGGGTATTAGGCTTTCCAGGGACAGGTAGCTTCCGAGCTCCTCCCCGGTGGCGCGGATGGCACAAAGTAGTAATTCTAACTGGGCTAGGTTAGCATGTGGGGGAAAAAATGGGTGTCAGGTATTTTGGCCCGAAAATGCCTACCCAGCTGATGTCGAAGTCTTCGAAGTACCCTTACCCGGCGATGTCATGTGCAGCCAAGCGGCTTTGTCAGAAGACCGTCGACATCACCCTGAGTGAGGACTGGGGGAATCAAACCGAGGTATCAGTCGCAAAACCCTCTGTTCCAGGGTCATCACACAAACTCATGCAACATCCCCATTCAGTCACAATACAATGCCTTTTAATGGTCTTATCACAAGACCTACAACATCACAAGTCCAATACAAAGCCCGTTTTTTCTGGGGCCTGAGCGCCGAAAAGATTGCAACCCTGAATTTCCTTTGCACTACAGCAACCAAGCAATAATGTACAAAGAACATACCATGATGCTGCAAGGATGCGATCGGGAACAACAAGACCCAACAATCAATTAAGTGTCTTCCACTATATGGAACCATTACATTGCTCCGTACCATGGACACTGCAGGATTTGTGGGTTGACAGAAATACCGTGCGAAGTCTGTCTTCATATTTGCCGGGACAATGCAGTCTGCGTTGCTCTGCTGGGGTATTGTGAGTAAACTCATAACGCAGCGTCAGAGCTTGCGGTGTCTGTCAGAAATCGCACAGTGAGTTCAACCAAGTGTGTTAGTGTGTACTGATAGGGATAAAACCTAGTCTACATCCCGACAGTAACACTACGCACTAGAGTAGTTGTTGTGCAGGAAACTTAGGCATTTCCGCACAAGAACTCTCCAACAGCATAAACCCTCAACCCGAAACCCCGAAGCATCGATAACGCAGGGCAGGGGCCTCCTGTCGCAGACGGCCGGCGACTGCAGCAAAGTCCACTTCGTGGTCGGCCTGCCGCTACGATCCCCAACTAATATCGATAGGACCCTGAGTGGAAGAGGGTTCCTTAGACTGCTTAAAGTGAGTATGGCGTCATACATCCCAAAACCCTTTCCGAATCATTCCGGCCGCTATAGTAACCCAAACGCGCTCGGTCTACCACCTTGAATTAGCATTTTCTTGGTGCATTAATAACTAGAGTAGGCTTCCGTTAAGGGTTTTTGGCCTCCTGCCTTGCTAGGACGAACCTGCGGCGCAGGGTGTTTTGCAGGAAATACTAGAAAAAGAAGCTTGTAGCGAATTAGAGCAGAGACTGCCAAGCTGTCCCTTCACCTTAACGCCCCGGGTTGCAAAGAAGGGCGGGCAATGAAATCCTGAAGCTTGAACCCCATGCAACCTCAAATATCAGGACTCATGGGACACTACCTTCACAAGAAATCTGGCCCAAGGAGCTTTCCCTGCTTCACGGTGCAAGCTTTCCGCTTCAATCATCGTGCGATTTGTCGAACTGGGGTACCATGGATATGTGTGGGGGCTTGAAAATATCATTAATTAGAACAGGGTTTGGGCGGGGCGTATACTATATGGTATAGCTATAAGGAGGGACCCAGGATATCAAGTCAACAAGCCCTGAACCACTTGAAAAAGAAGAAAAGTCGCGGGCGAGTCGACTCCAAGGTTTTGCGTATACAATTTCAGCATAGAATACATACCGATAGCACCCTTCAAACTCCTGATTTACTGAAACCGTCACCCCTTTGCCCTAACCCCAAACCCTACACCTTGAACCCATGTTGGGCCTTCGTTCCGGCGAGACGAGTCAAGAGTTGGCTGAAGGACTCGGCAGTGACAGCGTCCTGGGCTGCGAAGGCTTGATATCCAGGCCTTAAAGTGGTCAAAAAATGAAGGCCTTAACAGGGTTCAAAATAAAAACAGAAGAAATCTTAAAACTAGAAGACTGCATGCACTGCCTAGTCATCCGACGAATTTGACAGTCCAAAACGGCATTGAACGTGCAACTCAACTCTGCCCACTCCTAAACGTCCTGAATCCTGTAAGAACCCTGAAGCCTCACCCCCCGAACCCACAGCGCCGAAACTCCCAAGATTCCAAATCATTTCAATTCCAGAATAGACGCCAGAATGAGGATTTCTCTGTATGATTCAAGGCCTGTTCCTGAATAAAAGAGAAAATGAAACCTTGTTCCTAAAAAAATCTATGCAAGCCCTAAACCTCGAACCCTAAACCCCGAAACCCCTTGAACCCGTAAACCCTAAACCCTGAAACCCCCTGAAGCCCATAGAAACCTCTGGCCCACAAGACAGCCACGGCTCGGCCAGCAGCGCCACTGCTGCTTGGAGCACTTCCTGGAGGCTTTCTTCATCTTCGGGTTTAGGTTTAGGGAGCTTAGGGTTTAGGGTTTAGGGCAAGTTTAGGGTTTAGGGAGTTCAGGGTTTAGGGTTTAGGTTTAGGGTTTAGGGAGTTCAAGGTTCTAGAAATCTGCAAGGGTGTTCATTGCAAGTTAACTACTGTTCAAACAATTATCCTTCCCGAGAACTCTGTAAAAGTGTTGGAAGCTAAAAAATGTGAAAATAATTGCTGGTATACTTAAATCTGAGTTTCGAAGGATTTTCGAGTTTTATGTTCCGAACGAAAAGCAACAACGGGTCGGGCCTAGGGTGCAGGACCAAGTAGCGGCAGAAGCAGCATTTAACCGGCTGTTCGAATCGTCGGGCACCTGGTTCGGAGAACAGTCTGCGACCGCATCACACGTCCTTACAGGTCTGACATGCCATGATAGAGTGGCTGCCGGGCGTTGACACACGGAGAACTACCATGGCTAATGGACACAAACCCGGCGCAGCGTTAGCTTTCTGTCTTGCTATTTTCAACCTTAAGCCGCAGCCCTAAACTAAAGACCCTAAAATTTATTCTGTATTATGTGTCTTGCAGGATTCTGTGCAATGAATATGCAGCCTGGGGCTCACATCCCGGACCCCGACAACACCTCGAAACACAAGCTTTCTCATCGTGCCAGCCGACTGCTTCTTAAGGGTTCTACAAAGGCTTCAAACTGTTGATGGACAAAATCCTGCATGACCCTAAGGACCCTAAACTATGGGAATTTTGGTATATTTCTTATAATGGGTAATGCAGGATTTTGTCCATCAACAGTAAGGGCTTCTTTTCGATGCTCTTTGAGTCTCCCTGATCCAACAGGTACCGGCTCCGATAGGGCTATCCCGAGCCCTAAACTTTCAGGAGGCCTTAGTATTCGCACAACATATATATCATATATACTGAATTGGATGTGCGAATTGTAAAACACACACCTTCCGACGCTTTTGAGAAGGAACTTCTACTTGTATGTGGAATTAGGCTCCAGATAAGTCCCTGCCCTGCGAAGGAGCCTCTACAGCTTCGGCACTTCTCTTCCCGGATGGCACGGCTGGCACTATGCAGAAGCCTTGTTGAACATCCCAGAACTGATGAAGACTCAATAAAATGCTGCGCCGCGTTCCTTCACGGCCTCCTTGCGCTTCAAAGCCACTTTACATCAAAACGTCAAGAAAATCTTTGCAACCCTGAAACCTAAACACTAAACCCTAAGCCCCTATTAGCCCTAAACCCTGAACTTCGCTGCCCTGACTCGGTGTAACACCAAGAAAGGNCCCCCACGGCCCCCTACATCCAAACCCCCAAGAAAACTGTACCACCCGCGAACCGTAACCCCAAAACCCAAGCCCCTTATAGCCCCAAACAAGCCCCCCCCCCCCCCTGGGACTTCCTTGCGCTGTCCTCGCCTCTGCCTGGCCGACCTCGTGGTTTGGATCTGCCTCCGCCGTCTCCCTAGGCTGCGAGCTGTGCAATGTGCATGTGATCTTATGTATGTGTATATATATATATATACACATCATATTTTGTGTAAAGATGTTGGTTCTATAGAGGAGTCTTAATAAATAGAAATGAATTTCGAGTTAAGGTGTTATAATAATGTGTTATAATCAACCCTGAGGAATAAGTATGGAATTTGTCAGGCCTCTGCATTAACCCAGCTCTTTGCTTCTTCGAGGCTCCGGGACATGCGCACGATCCGGCTTGTTCCGCAAGTCGGGAGTGGCAGAAGGCAAAACCAAAGACACGGTCCGTCCGTTCAAAATCAAGCTCTGTCAATTTGTGAAAATTGCAGAAAAGAGGGAAGTCTAAAACCTGACTACAATACAGACATGATTAGAAACAGACCACGCAAAAACATCCCCCAATGTCGAGACACTGCTCCTGTCTACCTTCTACTTGGACAAGTAGCTTCGAGTCCGCGGCCGGGTCCCACGGGACGGGCATATGCACAAATTGGACCTGAGGATTTTGCTAGTTTCGGGGCCTTAATAGTTCGAATACGTAGGGTTTGGGGGGAATGTTATTCTATATTCATAATCAGGAACCCCAAGAAAGAAATTGGTAATTCTGTTGACCTTGAGGTCCAAGATACGAAGCACGTGGGGCGTGCAGACTATAGGACATGCTTGAAACGCCTGGGTTGCCGGACGACGGTGGTGAACACTAGGCATCCGGACCTCTTCATCCCAATTCACTTTCTCAGCCTTTCGAAAAGCGTCACGAAGTGTGCTTGAACTTACCTTTGGTTCATTCCCTACTACCCAAAGGCAAGTGAAGAGTATGATTAGAATTGACGGCAGCTATTTTCAGCAGCCGGGTATGCGTTCAAGCTTGTCAACCGGAGCTGCCGACGCTTGGGGTTTAATGGGTCGGGTTTTCAAGGTGGAATGAGACTGTGGATTCCAAAAGCTTCTCGGTGATATTATGTGTTCACACCTTCCCTGCAGGTGGAGCGAGCTCTCCTTCCAACATGTGGGCAAGGGTGCTGGACCGAGCAGCGTCGGAAGCAGCATGTAAGCCGCCGTCCCTGTCGTCGGGTGCCTCTCTCTCTCTCTGCAGAGGCTGTATGGGACAGACGATGATTTCTTCGGGGTGCGAGGCGAGCATGCGGAACAAGTCTGTGGATCCCTGTGTCAGAGGCTTCTGACCTGCAGACCGCCTGGCAGCTACAGCGGGATGCTACTCGAGCCTGATACGGGCTGATCCCAAAACTCTTTACAGAGGACTTGAATCCATACAGCGCCGTAAAGCAGGAATAAACATCTGCCCGCTGCCTACACACCCGCTGTGGGAGTTTTAGCTGGAAGAGGCTCAACGTCGACAATGATCCTTCTCAGTCATACGTTTTCTTGTAAACCGAAAGGAGGCTCTGTTGTTGCAAATATGCCGGTGAACTTGCGGCAACGTCCAACAGTGCACCTGTATACTGTATACTGTATGCTCGTCCGGCAAAACCGCGAAGCAAACAGCAGTGCCTGGTGGCCCTCCAAACTTTCATCCACACTATTGCTAGGCTCAAGCTGCTTCCTAGGCGCCACAGTCTCGTTGCCCAAGCACGCCCATCCAAATCCAAGACCCTACGAGTATAGCCTGGAAGCATAAGTTCTGCAAGTTGCCAACCCCATCCCTAACCTCACCTGTCCAAATCCAAAAGCTCTGACGCCGATGGCGTCACGGACCTCAACGTGGATCCAAGGCAATAAACTGTGGTTCTGGAGCTGTCAGTCAAACAGACTCGTTCAAGATGTGGGTCCGTATATATGCCGCGTGCGGCACCCAGTGTCAGAGGAGTTTATCATGCCTGGAAAGGAACCTAAACATGGGAGTAGCCCCCACATGCATGTGACCGCGAACTGCAATGCCCACTCATGAATCCGCCTAGAACTTCTACAACAACTCCTTGTAAACCCTACTGTCACGTACAACCAAAACTGACATCAAAACTGCAGAAAGGCTTGGGATTTCAAACCTCGCCTCCGCCTCTTGGTCGACCTCGGGAACGGGCGGAGGCTCCGCCGGCGCCGTGGTCTCCCTGGGCTGGGTTGCTGCTTTTGCCAATAGTCTCCATTGTAGGTTCCTTTTGGGGTTGCCTTGTGGGTAGGATCCCAAATATAGAGTGGATAGACAGGAGAGATGAACTACAATGGAGACGCAAAGTAGGATCCCAGAGTTTTGCTCCAGCGATGGCTACAGTATAATCACTTTAAACCCCACTGCCCCACCCGCGTGCTCCATCCTGACATGGTTTTTAAGGCATGGGACTGAATGAAAGGTAAGATATCCGAGCTGCATGAGAGTTGGACAGTGGAGCTTCCGGGCTTTAGGGCTGATGCTGATTGAGTTTTCAACACTACACACGGTTGAACACCCTAGCTTTGGTCTTTCCGGACTTGCGGACCAAGTCGGGCAGGCGGTGCACCTGCTAGGGATTGATGATGTCGGATATGTGTGCGGGGCTTCTTTGGCTCCAACGCACAGTCTCAACTCGCCCCCCAGAACTTGCCCAGGTCCCTGTGCTACGTGGTAACCCCTCATGCAGTGACAATTATAATTAGACTTTGGCACACAACTGTCCAATGGACAATGACACCCTTCCGACAGATGTAGAGAGAAAGTAGTGAACCTAAATGAACCTAACATGGACTCTGAAAGCTAGGATCCTTGTTCGATGGCACCCCAGCAAGCACCTACTCGCTAAGAACTCCTCCGGTTGCTTCCAGGCGTCGAGTCTGCGGCCGGACGGCCCGCGAGGCAGGACTAAACAGGGGCGGTGCGGCGCCAAGTCGGGTTTGAAACTCAATATTAAGGTTGCTCTTGTTTCGTGGGGGGGGCCTATAGGGCTCACATGGCGGGACGGTGTTTTGGCGGGGTCCGGGATGCAGTCAGCAGATGAGGAAAGAGTGACGGAACAAAGATAATGCTACTGCTAGTACTGCTAGTAGTTGGTGAGACACGTACTATGTTGCAGGATTGGGGCGAAAGACGTCAAAGCTGCCGGCGACAAATGATGAGCCCACCAAAAAATCGAAACCCATTCCAAAAGCGCGTCAAGACCCCACCCCAAACCCTAAACCAAAAAATCGAAATGCCCTGAAGCCTAAAACCCTAAAGCCCCAAACCCTGAACCCTAAACTGATTTTTGTTCTGGACTTCGTCGCCTCCAGCTCCCGGCCGATCGGGCGAGCGGGAGCAGGCTGCATCGGCGCCATCCTGGGCAGGACCAAGGGTATTTTTAAGTACCCTTGAAGGCTATAGGGTTCCGCTATAGGCTCTATAATAGGGTCCCCGTTATGGGGGATAGATACCCAAACCATCATATGATTCCGACTCTAGAACCCCTACTTTTTACTGTGGGAAGGCCTCCTGCTTCTAGAGATTGGTTTTGGGAATGGCCGCAAGATCGGGCATGACACTTCGAATCCGAATTACCTTACAAAAACGTGTTATGCGGGAGCTTGAGCCCACCCAGGTGCTTGACCGCTTTGCAAGGAAGTCGAAGATATCGTTGTTTCTTGCTCTTATCGTTTTACCAGACGAATGCCCTTGTCAACTTAAAACCCGATAGCGGCATATTGTCTTGAAGGCTGATGTCGGGCTGCCGGTGCGACCGAAACCCAAAAACGGTTCGGTGCTCTTTGGAAGAATACAGTCCGAATAGGTGTTCTGCATAAGGGCTCTGAGTTGATCACATGGCTTCGTCAGGGGTACTTCTGCACCAGCAGTACCGCTGGAATCATTGCTGGGTATGGTGGCAGCATTGCCTTATCTGCACCGGGAGAAGCAAGGCCCTAGACCCACGTACCTCTAAACAAGACACGCCAACCCTAAACTCAACACGCAGAGCGTCCCGCATCGCACCCTGATGCCACATGCACCTTCCATCTTTTCTCTCTAAACTGCATGCTGCCAGAGGACTTGAACCCTCAGACTTTAGGCCAGTGTTGAGGTATGTGGAGAACTGAAGGCTTTTCAGGGGTTCGGATTCAGGGTGCTGGGCTGACAGAGTGCCGAAAACGCCGTTAAACACGCAAGCGAAGCTACAGGAGAAGTTCTTGTCAACATGTCGTGTCAAAACTTTCAACCCAATACTCGCCATCTCGCATCCCAGGCTTCAGCTCAGTCAACACCATCAGAATTCCCAATTATCTGGCCCTACAACCTTCGATCCTGTTCTTAAACCCCAACCCGGTGCTTCTTGGCAGCTCTGGTGATGGTGCCGGGGTCTCCGGCACGGGATTGTGCCCACCTGAAGGCAACACTCCCCCTGTTTGGGCATAAGGTGCAAGTAGCCCCGGGCATTATGTACCCAAGCAGATCAATGACTATTCTGAAGCAGTAGGAAGCATCCTCGATGACGGGTAGCACGCTGATCCAAGCTGCCATGAAATTAGGTTCTGTTAAGCCAACAGTGCTACAATGCCCTTGTTCCAGGTTCCACGGTGCAGCAAGGAAGTTCAACCGAATCTGTTGGACCAGAGTGCCGTGCAATTACCAAGATGCTGCTTGCAAGCATGCACTGTCACCAAACATCGAAGGTACACGGCCTAGGGTTCAGCCCGCTTCATGCCAGGCTTCAGCCCTAGTTCCTGCAACCACATACTAAACAACGCAACATGCACCCCGGCGAAAGATACGTCGAATCGAAGCCACTTGGATTAAGACCCAGCGTCCTAAACCCTAATAGGGCCTTCAATTAAAGAACCCTGCTAGAGCCCTCAACCCTAAGCCCCAAGTCCTAAGCCAAGCCCTTTCTGAAACACCTTACCCTAAACCCTAAACTCAGCCTCTTTCCACCGGTGGAGTCTCGAAGGCTTCGTCGGCATCCAAGCGAAAGAACTGAGGCCCAGGCCCCTGCCGTTGGCTGTCTTAATGGATGCATAAGGCTTTTCGAGACGTTGCAGGCTACAGGGGCTTAAGGACATTGGGGTCCACAGGGCGGAATGGAATTACGGATCGGGATAGGATTTTGCAGGGTTGTATAGTGGTTCAGGATATTCGGGGGTTTAGGCTTTACGGCTTTAGGGTTTTGGGGTTTGCGATGTTGGGTCTCACCGTCTGCCGTCTGACTATGACGTTCGGGCTTAAATTGTCTAGGCAGGGTTTGGAATTTAGGATTTTGAACCCTAAACCCTAAACACAGACTTTAGCGTTTGGGGATGTTTGAGGTGGAATAGGCTGTAGGACTGTAGGACTTACGCTTAAGTTCTTTGCTGGTTTAGAAACCTTTTTTGGCTCCGGCATTGCAAGCCACTTCAGTACGGCTCTCTGGCTTATAGATTGACATAGGGATTGCTTTTCTTGCCCAGCAGCTTTTAGTTCGGGGGCTCTGGTGTTTTGCAGTTTTAACTTCGACTCGCACTCTCGCACACGCAGGCACGGATTCCAAGCTCACTCAAGGTATGTAGGTCCTGGCAAGCGAGCTTATTGCTGTCCTTCGAGGTTTGTTGGTAATGCTGACAGGATTTTCAGGCATAGGGCTTCGTGTGAGTGCTGCTTTCGACTTTACCGGATGCCGACCTGCTTCCACGGAACGAAGATGAATCGTTGCTTGACTCTCTCTCTCTCTCTCTGTCTCTCTTTCTATTTATATATAATAATAATAATTCTCTCTCTGAACTTGACACACCGAAAGCCTGCAACGCCAGATCTAGTATTTTGGCAGGCCTATCTCCTCTGGGAAGGTAAAAACGAATGAGACGCCCCAACACAGACTAGCATCCTTGTTCAGAAACGAAAGAAGCCCTGGAAACCACGAAATCCTTAAACCCACACACCCTGTTCGGCAACACCCGTTTTGAGACTCGGAACGCCAGGTTCTGTGACGTGCATCTTGTCTAGAAACATGGGCATGCATGAGCCTTCATACTGCCGGAGATACTGCCGCCATGTCGCTTCATATTGCCGGAGACGACGAAACCATGTCGGCTGCAAAGCAAGTTCCGGATAAATCAATACAGGCCATGCCAACATGCGAATTTGACCAGCTGTCTTCTTGAAATGTGAGGAGTACTCCTTCCTTTTGTTGCGGCTTGTTAACTTCGCAATGTCACTTTTCAGCATTACTCCAAAAGCCGGAGAAGTCCTCCACTCCTGCAACTCCCGCAGCACCAGCAGCGCAAGGGCAAAAGACTCTTCGCGGAGTTGTACTTTCGATTGTCCTTGTGATTCATTGGCGCTAGTTGATGTCGGGAATGAGTAATCCCAGAGGGTCCACATACACTACCATTATGGAATTAGGTCCCCAAAACCATAATGGGGATGGTCTTTTAGGGCCTAATTCCATAATAGTAGTGTATATGGACCCTCTGGGAATGTTTCGCAGTTCGCCATACGATAGCCTCGAGCTGAGGCCCCTTTATGCGAAAGAAAGACTGCGTGGATTTCATGAATCTCGTTGCCAGTTTGGCTGCTGGGACATCATTGAAGAAGGTATGTATTGTCCAAGAGTTCTTGCAGAAATCAAGCCCTCCACGCAGCTGCGGAAATCTCTCGGGGCGACAATCCCTGCGGAGGGCCCTGCGGAAAAGATACCCCAGTGATGCTGAACTCGATTGCCACAGGCCCCATCCGAACGCTAGCCTTGTTGACGAAGGGTAGCTTTCTGACTTCTCTCATCACTCGTTGTCTGTCAGCAATTGTGAAGCGCACATGGGACTGCCTCCGCTTTGCAAGTAGGGATTTAAAACCCAGGGTTCTATGGGGTTTGGGGTTCGTGAACATAAGTGATAAGTGTATTTCCTACATACTAAATCCTCCGATGGACTTGGGGGGGGTTCTTACAATTATTCAGTGCCTATGCTACCAGCTAACAGTTCTTGCTTTGAATCGAAGCCACTTGGCGGAGGGATCGAGATGTGGATGTCCCAGTCGCTTGCTCCCGCAGAGAACGTCCCGTGCTTGATGGAACAAATATCATACAACACAATGTCCTGGGCGAAGTCTGCTCTGCGTTAAGGTTCACGGTTAAGGGTTTGAAGAAATCCGGACAAATCCCCTCAACATTCATTAGGTCCTTTAAGACTTGCAATTCGAGACACGATGGCTCCCAAAGGAAACGTACACCAGAAGACCAGTCGGAGATAATAACTAGAAGGGCCCGGCTGGGCTCAAAGGCTTCAGGCCGAGTGCTGTTAGCCCCAACCCTCCTCCAAAGCAGTTCCTTTTGGGATTCCCTTATAGGATTCTAAGTATGAACCCCCAAAAAGGAACTACTTTGGGGCCTCTGGGTAGCCATGCCAAACACACCTCAGGGTTCAGGCTTTCATTGGATGGGAGCCTTGGAGCCCTTGGGGGTCGTAACAAAAGGGGCTGATACGGCCAGTTCAGGTTGGATTCTTATCTAGGTGGGGCTTTTAAACTTTTGGAAAATATTGGTAAATAAGATCCTCTTCAGCCCAACAAGTGAAAATATAAAATGTCCCAGAGCCCTACAAAGTTATGGATTATTACGCCAGGCATCGCGTCCCAGAGCAGCGCGGCAAGCAGCTGTCAGTTGTTTTCTCACCAAAGGCCAGAGGCATGGCGGCCTCCCCACAAAGTCCACCACCTTGGAGAAGCTGTCGCACAAGTTTCGGAAATCCTGGAGCTCAGGGTCTCAGGCTTTAAAGGGGCTTAGGGCTTTTCGGGGTGTAGAGGGTTTGCTGGGTTCATTCTGCTGGGTTTAAGGCTTAGGGTTTAGACTCCGTCCTGTCTCGACATGTTTTCCCCTGTAAGGTCTTTCCACACGTCCGACGCCACTGCGCGAGCGCTGTATCCAGGTGCCAAAGTCGCCATAGAGCTTTGCCAATCCGTTTTCCAGAAGAGACACGACAGCGCGACCTTCGTAGATGCCCTACGAAATTGAAGGCACGTTTTCTTTTTTCAGGCTGAAGGGTTCGTGCACATGGAATCATTCATGTAGGGACGTCTGATGCAGGCCCAAACCTACAGTAACCTTTACTGTACGTGGCACCGCCTGGACATTGCATGTTCTCTGAGTTCAGGCTCCTCACCGAGGGCGCTATTGCAAGAGTAAGGGTGCTCTTCTGGAAACTCAACAAGCGGCTCCCCGTTTGGAGGCCTCTCATGTAAGATAAAGTAAGGTTGAGATCACGGTACCTTCAAATCCCATGAGAGTCCAATTCTAAGTACCTATACGGCCTATACGAAATTTACACAAGCCGTACTATATAATATTTCCAGAGTGTTTATTCTCCACTTTGGCCTATAGGAGAGTACCCAGAAGAGAGTGCCAGGCGGAGTTTACACGCAACCCACACACGAGTATGGTTCTGTCAGGTTGAGCCAAGCTGCTACTACGGTTAAGTGGATCAGCTGCGCAAGCAAGGAGGGGCGTTGTGCCTGCTTCCTGAACACCATTGCGACTGAAGCCCTGCTGCCGGAGTAGATTTCTGCTTTGAGGGTGATGCCGGAATTCAGGGTCGGGAATTCGCCGGCGTCAAGGTGAAGACAGCCACGCACTTAACAAGACATGGCTTGTCCTGTGGTGACTTTGCACCGAAGGAGCCTTGGTACCAGAAGAGCTGCTTTCTCTAATGGTGGAACGTTGGCTTCTGGAGTCATTCCTCCTCATGTGATGGTTTGCGGTTGAAGGTTTAGGGCATGCTGGTCTCGTTCTATGCGTATCGGAACAGACTGGTGCTATTCTTCATGGTCAAGGCCCCTATCCCGAAACCCTAGGACTTAAACCCTAAACCGTAAGCTTTACCCTAAGTGCGAAACCGTAAAGATGCAGGCATTATAAGCACGACGAACACCCTTGCCAATATTTCTCTTAGGGTTCCTTCTTGAAATATTCCCAAGAACCATGTTCTAATTAGCAAGCATGACCTCCCAAATCCAAATCCACAGATGCTGACCCCATAAGGCCCGATAAGTTAGGGTCTAGGATTTCAGCGCGCGCGCTGGCACAGGCCAGGCACGGATTCTGGGGTAGGCTGTAGGATCTAGGGTTTACTGTAGGGCATAGGATTTAGAACCTCTGGGACCTCAAGACTCTTTAAGCATCGGTGGACCTCCTGGCGCCCAAACCCTAATATAGGGGGCCTTCATGATTAGAACAGGGCTTTGGGGTATATTTATACGATAATTATCACGAGGAACCCCAAAAATAGCATAGGTGCTTATTAAGACCCCTAATACAAAACCTTTATAGTAGCCCTCAAAGACCCCTGTAAAGGAACCCTATGGGTAATCATTAAGGCCCCTATATTTTTCGCTACAAACCCTGGAGCCCGGGAGCAAAAACTCGTAAAACCAATCTGGTGAAATTAAGGGTTTAGGGGTTTAGGGTTTATGTAGGTTCAGGGTTGTACCCCGCCCCCACGAACCTGCAGCCTTTCAAGCATTCGTCCTGCAAGCCCTGGTCACACCACGAAGCCCAAAAACCAAAGTTCTAGTCCCGGAAAGCCCTTAAGGAATATACCTCAGTGTATAAAACCCTCCCCCCTCCAAAATCCTCTATTGCCATCATAAATCCGCATTAGCCCGTATGCCGGGCTGGGTCGAAACTGCCTTCTCGGATTCTGCGGCTCCGTCCGCCTGCCCAAACCAGGCGGTGCTTGAACGATTGGTGCGTAATGTAGCGGCCTTAATAATTAGAATAGAGTTCCTTCAAGGGTTCCTTTTAAAAGGGCCGATAAGGATTACTATAAGGGTATGGGGGATTACTATAGGGCCTTAATAATTCGATTAGGGTTTAGGGGTATCTTTTACTATAAATATAATAAGGAACCCCAACCCGCACAATAATATTGGTAATTATTTAGGCTCCTATAGTATAAGGGCATTGTAGTTTGTCAAGTGTCTTTGGCACGAAACCCCGAACACAGGGGCCTAGCTAAATAAATTGCATAGGTTTTTGGGGCAAATTGTGGTATACTTTAAATTGTAAATGTATTAATTGGAGAAGAATCCCTGAGCGATAAACTGTAATTTGCTATAAGTCAGGGCCTTCCGTCCAAATCCAACAGAAAGGATATCACGTTGCAGTCTCACAGCCGTGCTGCTGCCTGCGACACGAACCGAACGGACACGATGGCAAGGAAACTTTGAAGCATGAAGCAGATATCCGTCTTAGATCTTCTTAGTATCTCTTCTAGTAACCCTTATAATTAGACCCTTTGAGCAAGGAAGAAGCTATCCTAAGCGCCTGTAAAGCCATGATGAACAGTCTTTAATATCCCGAATCCCCGACACCCGCCAATGCCTGGAGAAGCTCGGTCAGCTCTGGGTTGCTGCAAAAGTCCTGAGCGAAGGGTTTTGCATTGCAATGCCCTACACCATTTTGCATCTTTTCGGGTTAAGGCCTTCTTGAAGGCCCGTTATGAATTTAACAGGTTTCTGCACAGGCCGTTTATGGGTTTACCAAGGGCTCTACACAAATTTTGGAAAAGCTTGGGAAAGACTTGCAGGTTATCAATACCTAAACCACCAAAAGTAGGTAAAATAATGGCCCAAATCCTATAAAGGGCTATTATTCTACATACTTTTGGGGTCCAGGTAATAGGTTTTACAAAAGCTCTGTAAGAGGTCCCCGGCTCAATTAATTAATGGATCAGACGGGTGCGCTGATGCCCAAAATGCCGTCTCAGGATGAGGTGCCGAGGTCTCTGCAAGCTTACAGGCCCTGATAGTGAACACCGAACACGTCAGTGATCACTTTAGAAGGGAAGACTTTCAACAAACAATAACGAAAACAGGTCAATTACAGCATAGAAAGTACACCAGCGGGAATGCTGAAAAGCGAGTTTGTCGTTTACGTATTTTTTCTGTGTGTGTGTGTGTGTGTGTATTCTTTTGGCCCGAAATACTACGAGCCAGGCCTATAGGGACGCCTAGTGTACATTCGACACCGTGTTGTGACTGTGTGGGGGTACTTCATCGTTTGCCTCCTCCAGCCCCTAGAGGAATAGGCTCAGAGTAGTGCCGAGTCGTGGCGCAGGAATTTATTTCCTTGTGCCCCTTTTGGGCTTCTTTTTTTGTTTTTCCCCCATCTGGTCTTGAAAAGCAGGCAGCATAGAGCTGCTTGTTAGGGTCTGCCATCGAGCGTACACACTTGAGTGCACACTGAGGGCAGGCTTCGCTTGGTCGAAATCCAGGTGGTCCGCTTCAGCTTTCTGCGCCAGGCACCTTGCCTTTGCATGTGATTAAGTCGCGTACTCCGCTGATGACTTGGAAATGGAAATATGTAATATTATGTGTATATATATATGTATATATCTCATACATACAACTCACACACACGCACACGCACACACACAGATATATATATATATATATATATAGAGATATACACACATATACATATGCATACGTATATCTATGTGAAACATGCCATAGCCAGGCAATTTGGGTGAAGGGCTTGGGCTTAGGGTGGTCTGAGAACTCCTCGAAAGACCCTGATTGACGACAGCTTCGCGCAAAAATGACTCAAAATTGTGTGTCGCGAGCGGAACTTTGATTCAAGACTGCAAACCCTGCACAGCAGTATCCGTCCAAACCCGTAATGTCATCAAAAGCCTACCAAGATCATGCTCTGGGGAATCGGGTTCTTTCAGGCTGTAAGGCCGGCTTATGGAGCTTGGGGGGTATATGATATAAGTTATATGTTGATGAAAGCTAGAGTCTAGAGTTCGGAATTTGAGTGTAAGGGCGAGGGGCCACTGCTACGGCACCAGCAGCACTCTGCTTCAGTGGGTCCGCCCGAGCCTTGGCAAAATCACGGTCGGTGAGCTTGCGTTGAAGATGCGGTCGGTTTAGGGTCTAGGATTTAGGGATTTAGGGTTTAGGGTTCACCAGCCTGCTTGCGTCTTGGCTCCATGCGATTGCAAGACACCAGCCCCAAACTGTGCGTGATAAAACCAAATCCGAAGCATCACATAGTTGAAGCTGGGACAGAGACCTAGCGGGACCTACCGAGACCTGGTGATCATGATGGGGACGGTGATGAGTCAATGAGGATGATGTTTTTGGGCGGTGTTGTCACTGTTGTGACTTGCCCTGATCTTCTGCGGTAAGCTCCCCACTACCAAACATTGGTGTTAGCCGCTAGCTCCACACGGATTTTGGCTTGTGATTTCGAGTTGCGGAAACCCGGAAGGGGGGGCGGGTGGCCCTGAACCCCAAACATCCCCAAACCCGTCCGTCTCAAACCGCCTCAGCCTTGAATTTTCACGGCTATCCCTTCTTAACTTCTGCCGGCACGCTGACAGCAGCAGACGAACGCATCCCACATCATCAAGGCACACTGCCTCGACCGGCGTTCTTGGGCAGGATGCTGCGGGGTCAAGGGCTAAACTTTCGGTGCAGGGATTGTGTCAGGTTGAGGCGCGGCGAAGCTTGAGGGGATATGGTTTGGGAGTTGTGTCGAAATTCAAGGCCTGGGGCCTGGGCCTCCAAAGCAAATTTTTTCGATCTTCGAGACTTCGGGATACAGATCTTCAGACTCGGGGCTTCTCGTGCTGAGCGATTGAGCTTTCAGGTTGCACCTGGGCACCCAGCTGTACTTGAGGATCCTATGCAGCCAAGAGGCAACAGAAAAGGGCCTCCATTACAGGGCCCCTATGACCTGAAGTCTACCCATGCATGCATGCACATGTATTATCAGATGTTTTGAGACGTAACAAGTAAGTGTAATATACTGCTACACTTTCTGCTGATAAGTAAAGTTATATGTATTGCCATATGCACTGTATGGAATGTATGGTACGGTATGGTACAGTAATACAGGTGCCTCAATAATAAGAATAGGGTTTTGGTGTAGATCACACTATAACTATTGTAAGGAGCCGCCCACAATAGTACAGGTAATTGTTAAGGCCCCTATACTAAAGCCGTAAATAGCCCTTATAGACCCCTTCAAAGGAACCCTAAACTTTAAACCCCATAGTATAGGTATTAATTATAAAGGCCCTTATATTATATTAAGACCCTAAACCCTAAACTTCCTAAACCACAAACATTAAGGCCCTTCAACTTCTATTCTGCCTCCATGAGGGGCGTCTCGCCCTCGCGGTCAGCCAGGTTCACGTCTGCGCGATGCGCCAAAAGCTCCTTTCATGGAATTAGGGCTTTGAGGTTTAGGGTTCAAGCTTTTTTGTCGTCGCAGCTTGAGTCGCGCTCCCGGGTTCAGGGGTTTAGGGTTTAGGATAATCAGGGTGTTTCCATAGTAGCTATCATGGTTTAATATCCCAAAGGATCCAGCGTTTACACTCTCGCAACTCGGACTCGCCAGCCAAGGTCTCTGTGTTCGGGTGCACAACTTGAGCTAACGGATTTAGGGTTTACGGTTTAAGGTTATCTACGATGAGTTCTTACTATCATTACTCTCCCAAAGGATCCCAAGTACCTGGATAGTAGAATGTCAGGATTCTATATTGGGAATTACTAGTACGGTTTGGGCAAGAATCCCCCATATATGTACTTAGGACTTAGGACCCTTTGGGTATTTATCAGGCTCATTGACTCTAGAAATATACTTTAACACAGTTTCACTCCGGTGCTACCACGAGGGCAGCAACTGCGAGCTCTCTTAAGGCTCACGTCGAATGTCGGCGCCAGCAACACTCATGCACGTGCGAGGTGATTCATCCTTGCAGACAGAAAGGGAGAATGCGAGACAGAGTTTGCAATAGCATCTCCTTCTGGTCCCATGTGTACTTGAACTGTACTGTGGGATCGAATTGAATATGGATTCGAGATAAAGGCCAGGACATGTCGTCGCCCGAAGTACTGGCATCACTTTGAAGTTCCCTGTCCGAAGCATCCTTGAAATTGGCAACAGACGAACCGCTCCTTGCAGGTGGCAGCCGTAGGCGAGCATAGGACACTTGCCGAAAGCCGGCTAAACAAGATTCCGCATTGCCCCAATATGGTCACAAATACAAGCAACTTGATTATCATGAATCCATTCATACACGGGGCCTTTTGTGGAAGTCTACTATAGCCAAGTGTCCGACACAACGGCGAGGCGGTCGTCGCAGCTCCCTGACCCTGTCAAAGGCAGAACGCTTTCGCCAGCACGAAAACAGCGTAGGTCGCAAGTGCCTACTTCGGCCATGCCGTAGAGGCCTACACCACAACGAAGTGAGCACTGACGAGACTTCGCATGCCAAACAATACATACTGCTTGGGAAGCAGCTCAGCTATACTATCCAAGGCCCTATAAGGCCGAAACATGTGCGAACCTTGAATTGGTACACGCGGTAACTACAACTCATGGCGATTAGCTGATTGAACAAGGTATTTATTAACAACAAGGAATCCAAACTATGCTTGAGGCTTCAAGGT
Organism: Symbiodinium sp. clade A Y106; assembly: GCA_003297005.1. NCBI lineage: Eukaryota > Dinophyceae > Suessiales > Symbiodiniaceae > Symbiodinium > Symbiodinium sp. clade A. The sequence continues at coordinate 155,691 of BGNK01000561.1, read as the reverse complement.
GCATTGGTTACATTGGTTACCCACAACATCCATCAACACTGCTCAGGGGTGTCCTACGTAAACCCTAAACCCTAAACCGCACTGAATATTTGGGTTTCGAGGGGTTGGAAGCTTTTTCTGGATGGCAAAGAGGGGCAGGAAGGCTTGTGCATGTACTGTACAGTTTCATCGTCAATCTTAACGAAGCTGTGTCTAGTCTCCCAGCAAAGGATTACGAAGGGCCCAATCCCGAACTTTGCTTCAAAAAATAAGGGGTCTTGGTATGGACGGTTACAGTCATGGCAAGCGGATTTTTCAGCTACTTATAATCGTAATGAGGGTATCTATAAGACTGACGGCTGGACAAAGGGCCTCAGCGAACGACCCGGTTTGAAAGAGACCCATCAGTGTCGTAAGCGCAATTTACTGAATACCCGGCTGCAGAACTTGCGCTTCTCCAGGGTGAATGGTCTCCCGTTGGAAAGTGATTATAAGCCCTAGTCCTAATCCCAACAGCATAAGCCCGCAAGACCAAACCCTGAACATGCTTAGCATACATGGCTTTCGGGCATAAGCTGCCACATGGTTATGAAGGAGTTCATCAAAGCATTCACTGCTCAGATCCCTATCTATATATATATATATATGCGCAGCCTTGAAACTCTAAACTCTAGCTAGTTCCCTAACTCAAAATATTCTATATGGCCTTAACTCTACACCCTATAGTAACCCTTAACTCTGAACCCTATAACCCTAACCCCTAAACCCTACCTTAACCTACCAAAACCTACTTTTTTGTAGGGTCCCTATAAAATCCATATTAGGGTTTATAATAAGAACCTACAAAAACCGTAGGGTTTGGTAGGTTAAAGTATAAGCCCTTAACTCTTGAGTCGGCCTATGGAAAGCGCACGCACCGCCAAAAGCAGAGGCGTGTCCCCGTGGGCGGAGGCAGTGTCCTGCAAAGAGCAACGCCCGGGTTCTCTCTATGGAGTTAAGGGCTTATAGGGTTTAGGGGTTAGGGTTACAAGGGTGTTCAACGCCACTAGGAAAAGCCTTTGGGATCAGTCTTATGATGCAATGTGGTCTCATTTTCTTCATGTTCATACATAGTTTAGATACATATACATACATACACACACACACCACACATCGGGTCGAAAGAACACTTGGAGTGCAGGGATATGCACGCAAGGCATTTGTTCGGTGCATCTAAAACGATCTCAAAAATAGAGTTCCGTGAAGGCCTATGTTTGTGTACATGCTTGGCTCGCTCGATATGCACTAACACTAGGGTCTCACAATGTAGTATTCAATAGTATTCACGAAGTCACACTCACCCAGATCATCCTACGAACCCCTATCATGCCCGTTTGCCCTGTAGTAGCACGAGTTCTTGACCCGACATGGTCAGTAGCTAGCATAGGGTGTAGGGGTTACGGGGTTTAGAGTTTAGGGGATTTCGACGCCCACACTCGGACGAGCCACGCGAAGTTATTGGTGCGCAGTTGGTTGAGGGTTTAGAGTTAATTATCCTGGCCCTTCTCGTGGCTCCGGGTCTACTAAGTCAAACACGCTGCAGGGCTTTAGCTAAGTCAACTGCACCAAACATGTCAGGTGGCACTGCATGAACTCTAAGCCACCCACAAGAACGGCTTACAGCAGCTTCGAATATATCCCAAAGCCTCCATGTCCCTTTATAGTAGATACTTAAGCCTTAAAGGGGTCCCTAGGTAGGTACTTTAAGGCCTAAGTATCTACTATATGGCTACAGGGAGCCTTTGGGTATGTGACGTTCTTGCCAGGGCTCAAGGGTTTCAACCACAACATGGAAGATGTCCTGCATAAGCATACTTTCTGGGTCCCCATCTATGCCACCTGTTGAAAACTTCCGACCCTGCAAGTAGACACTAGAGACACTAGATTGTAAAGGTACAGTACCATCTCGAACATTGGTTCAGAAATGGCTTATCTGATGCGCACTGACACCTAAAAAAACCGAGCCTCCTGAACCACCACTGGGCAAGATCAACACGGAGAGCAAACTACGAAGGAATGATGTGTTGGGGATGAGACCGAAACCCTATACTCAGCAGTCCACATCCGCGAACTTGGCGACCATACACCGAACGATGGCTGCGCGGATCGATGCTCCTGGGAAAGCCAGGCACTCGCAGGATTACGGTGTAGTGTAAATCACTTGTAAATCCGAAACCCTGAAGTTGGAGTTCAGGCTTTACTCAGGACTGTGTCCGGTTAGAGGCCAGCTCACACACAAATTTTCCTTGTTCCGGAGCTGGCTGACCGATAACTGCCCACATACTGCGGCGAAGCCCGTCCTCCTTCACTGTCAGCCACCTTGGTCTCATGCTAGGCAAAAAAGAAACCATGATTCAAGAAGCATTGCACTGCTCATTCGTGTAAGAACTGCCATGGATCAAGTGATGATCATTCAAAACCTAACCCCTGTGACAACGGTCTCCGCAGAGCAAAAAAAACAAGATTCGCCTGGCTCCTGCATTGCCCAGAGATCGAACGAGGGATCGTCGGCTAATTTGGGTTCTTGGGTTCAGATGGGTCTTGGGTGCAGTCTGCAATGCCTAGATATTGTATAATATTATATAGGATGTATTCTGTCAAAAAAATATATGCAATGATATATATATATATATATGTGTGTGTGTGTGTACCCTGTTATTTTATACGATGTAGTATAATATAAGTATAAATATATATATACATATACATATACATATACATATACATATAATGTATATAAGGTTTTTCAAGTGCCAGGCGGCGACAAGGTGCAAGGCGGAGTTGTCCCGACCAAATCCAGTTGCACATGCTTTCCTTGGAGAAAGCAGCGATTTACAACCTTGTGGAAACTGAAGAAGCTGCAGGATGTGCTGAAAATTTAGATTTAGGGTTGAAAATTAGCTAGAAGCACGTCCTATCATACTGTCATTTGCCATAATCTGCAGCAAAACAAGGTGCGAATCTTGCTTCAACCGAGACTCTGTAACTTCGAGCGGACATCGCTCGGTTGGGCTGCTAGCTCTTCCACGACTTCCTGCCCCAAAGTGCCCTAAGCACCTACATGGGGAATCATGGGGGTACAACCCATACCATACTAGGAATTCCTAGTCTAGAAACTACTTTTCATCATGTAAGTACTCAGGACCGTTTGGGTGCGCTTGACGGACTGGGAGGGAACTATGCAGAACAAGCAAAGCCAGAACGCACGCCTCATATGACTTGACTACCTTGGCCCCCATGCATTGCATTATGTAATCTGCGACCAACTACCAGAAGGTCCAATAATGTCATGTGCTAAGAAGAGACTTCGACACCTGTGCCAGAGAGGAACCTTGCACAGCAAACAATACTAGCAACTCATGATGTGCTTGGAGCTGGACCCGCGAGGCACGCGTCCTTGGGCAGCAATGTCTCGGCAGCGAATTGCCAACCTTCATCTGTGTCCAGCAGAAAGTCCTTCCCAGCAACCGGGTAAAGGGGTCCTTCACGAGGGAACCGTATTTACAAATACGATTACAATCCCTGGGCAAGCACGCCAAAGGCCGTCCAGTGCAACATCTCCGTCGCCCTCGAATCGCTGTAGAACTGCTCTGGCCACGACCTCCCCGCGCAGCCGATGCTTCAGGGCTTATATCGGCTACCAGATTTATAAGGCTTGCATGGGCTGCGTGTGAAAGTAAAAGCAAAACTAGTTGTCAGCAAAAAGTTTGGGCCATTTCCGGCACAAAACACCGGAAAGTGAGATCGAAACGAAGCCACAGGACGACCAGATTCGCTACATGACAAAATGAACAATCGAAAAACCCTAACTTAGGACTCAAGGTTGAGGACCCCGGCCTCCGAGAAGCATAATGGGACGGCGAAGTGGTCCAGAGTAAAGCTAAGTGGGGTTTGGGGTCAAGGGTATGTATCAAAAGGTCGGCTGTGAGCAGCTACGACTGCTCACAAGGCTGACTGCCTTCCACCTGTATGTGCAGGTTCGGTACAGGGGTGCATGCCCACCACTACAAATATCGTAGCATCCGTACCCTCATATCGCAAACAAACCCGCTCCTTGCTCTTGGAGTACCGTAGTGTTGAGCGTTTAAAATTGGTTTTGTCGAAACCTTGAACTTGTAATCTTTGCGTGGTTGCAGGTGGCTCAGGTGGCTTCTCAAGCAATGAATGAATCAGAACAGCACAACATATCACAAGACCGCATCGCATCGCATTAGCCAGCACCCCACGGGCTCCCACGAGAAAAATGACTCCATGAAGCGATCCCTACTTTGCAGTGACCTCTCTGCTGACATCCGTAACCATTGACCAGAAAGCCTATGAAAACGTCCAACATCCCGTTACCATGGTGTACTAACGGATTAATTATGGAGACAGCTCATGCCGCCATCAACCAAACATAGCCAAACCAATGACGGCAACCGGCCACACGTCGAACAACTCGCCTCATCCACACCGTGCGCCGCTAAACGCGCCACGTTTGCCGCGAAGGCGTCATCCATCTCACTGCCTCGCCCAAAGAACAATGGCATTCGGTCTGAATGTTGGAATTTAAGCCCGACGCAAATTCACATGATATCATTTTTTTGATTTTTTTTGCATTCGTGACCAAACGCATGGCACCCTCCGAATGGACAAGCCTCCCGCGCATGTGGGATGGCCGCCACGATGTACCGCAAACGTCGGGAGGGACGATCGTAAGGCTATTTTATAAGGTCCAGCTGCAATGGTGTATCGGGTTTAAGGCAACGAGCAAAAGCTTTGGTTGGTTATGCAGAAGGTAGAGTAGCAACAGCAGAATGGACACAATAAACATGCGGCATCATGTGGCTAAGCAATGTCCGATCCCATGTTGGTCGCGTGTTCCCTCTGAATCTCATGCAATTTACTTGTCTAACATTTCCATGACCTCTTCGTGTTGAGCATATGCAATGGCGGCGGCACACATGCAGGCAACGTCTTGCTGGTGCCCGAGATAAATGATTCGATGAGCACACCTGACAATAGCTCGACGTAATGCCCTGCAACCGGCCGGGTAGGATCCCTGCATCTGAATAGTAATTCATGTGCAACCAAGGCTAAAGTGTTCCATGTTGTGACATGTCTTGTGGTGATCCGCAAGGCCACTGCACCTCGTCACCACGTGTGTCACACGAAGCAAAGCGACGCACGAGCTCCGCACAGCTTCATTGATGATTTGCTTGAAAGCGTTTTCGACGTCAACCTCAAAGCCCACACCGCCAATGACGACATGAATTGGGTCTTCGGAGCTTACATGACTTGCGAATGCCTACCCCCTGAAGCGCAATGTTGCAAGTGGTGCACCTGCAAACCACCACGCAGCCGACACATCGCTGATGCAACCACGCCGGTCTCCTTGTCACACATGGTTGCACATGGAATGAAGCAAGCATCATGGCATATGCGCCAGCTGCTGCTGCCGCCGCCGCCGCTGCTGTTGCTGCAAAGACTTCATACGCAACCGAAGCAACATTCAGGTGCGACGCATGTCTGTTTTTACAGAAAAGCAACAAAGTTTTGGTTCTTTTTTTTCCGTGTTTCACGAACGGGAAAAGCAAACCGTACGTATGGTATAGTTTTTGCTTCTTACACACACCTTTTTACCGGCGTCCCAAAAGTATAGTTCATGTTTATATGCCGAACCGAGCCAACGGCTGTTGCCAGGACAATCGCCGGGGCTTGCAGTCTAGTGTGCTGGATGTGAGGGCCGGGCCATGCCCAACCAAACAATCAATGCATCAAACGGAGGAACTGCAAGCACAAAACGTGCGGTGCAACCAACATGGCACACCACGGTCCAATCATATCCAATCCTTAAACGTTTAAGAAAGCTAGGAGCGCTCTAAGAGCGCAATTGTGCAATCGTGGTGCCGTCAGGTTGGCAGGAGCGTCTATGTGTCGTGCTGCATGATTTGCAACCAGCCTCTTGCAGCTCCACAAGACGTGAAGCCAAGGCAGCTTGTCCACCTGCCGAAGATTCATGAATGTGCCGACATAATCTAGCCAAGATTTCGCGCATAATCGCGCAGACTTCACTGGCTATCGCACCTGCAGCTTCTTGGCTGTACTTCAGAGTCCATTCGCACAAATTTCCCAGCCTGACAGATTTTAGCAAAAATCCAACGAAAAAGTGATTCTACAATGCTTTATGTGCTGGCATCCAAACAAAGCCAAGCGACTGTGCCACCGCGGCGTTCAGCTCGGAACGTGTTGCATCATCCGGCGAAACCTGTGTTCGAACCAACATGTCCATCTGCTGTATATGCCAGCATTTGATGTTTTCAGCAAGAGTGAATGTCATCTCCGGGCACGTTGCAATGCGAAAAGCTACGTGTCGTGCGACACTCGGAATTGCAACCCTGCCTCGGCTGATTGCTGCTGCTTCGCTAACAATGCGGACATTTCACCACGTAGCGCAGCGACCTCCGCACAATCTTTCAACACTCTTTCTTTTGCAACGGAGTTTTCGAGCTGCCCAACGAAACCGTCTGCACGATTAATCCGTGCTATCAGAATGTAACAAAACCAAGCACATCAACCAACGGAAACAAGCAGCAAAACACAGGAGGCACAGGGATGCACTCGGAATCCCTCGTCTCGGAAAAAAAAACGTTCCAAAACAATTTCCGAAACACCGCTGGCCTATATGCCCCCGACAACTTCGTCGCCCTTCGTACATGTGGAGAACGATACTAAGGTTTCAGGCACGCGTTGGTTCTAACCTCCATTGAAAAGTTCATTGAAAAGTTGCCCACGAAACACATCTCGGAGACGCCGCACTATCACCAAGTTTTGGTATTTATTATGAATATTCGTATTTGTACTAATCTGGCTATTTCTCTACATTCCCTGCTGCGCAACCTAGCCTTGATAATCTCACGCCCTATGATCACACGGTGGCTAGTGTTTCGTGGCCACTCTACGCTCCCACTAGACTTACTTTGTGTCAACGAGCACGCACAGCCTCTGTGGTCCTCGCTGGAAGAGCTCCGGGTAGGCAGCGCTCTTGCAGCGTTCCGCGACGGCGAGGGCAGCACCGTCCCCAGTGGTCGCAAAAGGCTGCGGGAGTCCTTCGCGTGTCAGCGCCGACACCAGGGTGTCGTCGCAGTGTAGCGCCTCGCCGAGCCGGGCATGATGACCATGGGCCCCGCCTCGGCCTTGCGCAACGGGCAACGGCAAGCGCAGCCGCCGGCGCAAGGCTCATGAGCATGCGGTCAGGTGCGATGGTAGTGCCCGCCTAGCTATCGCGACGTTGCAAATCCAAGCGGCAGCGCTCGGCCCAGAATGCGAACGCAGCAGCGCCTGCGCGGCTGGTGCGAGAGCCGGCGGCAACTCGGTTTCGCGAAAGGAGGTTGAACAAACGCGAGAGCCATGATGCTGCCAGCCCTGGCACCGCGCGCCAGGCTCAGGTAATTAAGTCGCATTGCAAGGGCCTGTCGCAGGCCGTCATAAATAGCGTTCCAAGCAGGCCGACCCTCCCATCCTGCGCGCACGCAAACAAGGAGCAAGGGACGCGGGCCCGGCTTCGAGCTCGGCGAAGCAGCGCGCGGCGGCCTCGGTCGCGACCGCAACACGGGCAAAGCATCCGCCCACGCAGCCCAGTACGCGGCATGCAGGGGCGACGCGCTCCGCACACTGGCGCCATGCTGGAGCAAACCGAGGCGCGCAGGTACAAGTGCTAGGAACCGGCAATGATGTCGGGATCCTGCCATACTGCAGCATCGTGGCCACGGGCATAGGGTGCTGAGAGGTCGGGAGGCAAGGTGTGTAGCAAGTGATCTGCACGAGGCAGCACACATGGCAAGAATGAACCACGCACAGTGCAAGTCAGGCAACTGGGGGAGTTCCTGCAGCAGCTGTGCTCTTTTGCTGATATTGAGCCGCGCTGGCTGCGTCAGTCACATGCTCGTGGCGAGTGTGCCCCGGCTTTTGCCGAGGCATGCGGAACTGTGAACTTAGGGTTGGCCTTAGCACTGACAGTTCTGAATGTTTGAAATTATAAGCAATACGACCTGTGTCAATGGAAACAAACGAATACCAGATGCGGGATCCATAAACAGCCTTGTCCTCCTGCGTGGCCAGGTTGCAGCGAGGTCAGGCTACCGTACATTCGTCCAACCCACGGCCCGATTGCGGATGGCGCAGTGGCAGCCGGCTCGGCCCAATGGATTCGGCGAAGTTCCACCGCCGCCCACCACCGTTTCGTGCCGGCGGAAGCGGTGCCCGTCGAAATCTCGCTCAGCAGCAAAAGCCCTGAAACAGCCGTCCTGCGGTCAGCAACTAAAAATATACATACGATACGTGAAACATAATGTTGCAAGAAAGCAGCAGGAACACGTATATGCTACTAAGAGTGTACGGACGACGACTACGTCCGAGCGCGAAACCCTCAAGCAAACATCGCTGCGCTTGGCAAACGCTAGCAACGAAGAGCGCATGGGCATGCGTGGACGAACGGGTGTTTAGCCCATCCCATGCGGCGCAAAGAGGAACCGGAAGAGACGGTCATCAAACAGCACGTCCAAGTCGCAGTAACGAAACTGGAAGCGTTGCGACCATGTGCACCTCCAGAGCTCAACCAGAGGGCAAGTACGACAAGCATGGATGAGGCCCCAACCAGGAGACCCACACAGACATGTGCCAGGTCCCCGATGAAATGCTGCACTGCTCCATTCCACCGGCCCCATCCCGCTCCCTATTTCGGAACCGAACGAAAAGCCGCTGTGGAACGGCCGGACGGGTGTAGCACAAGGATCGCATCGCAGCTGAACATAGCTGAACGTTCCCTCCATAAGCGTTACTCCGTTCCTCACCAAGTCAAGGCGGGGCCTGTCGTTGGAGAACCGTATTGCCGAGGGGCACCTCGCCGTCAGCCCCACCGGCCTCATGCGCGAAGAACTCAGTGCGAGGGGCCAAGGCATGATCACCGAACAGCGAGATCCGCCTTCTGCGTTGTCCACTCTTTGTTACCTTCGGTCGACTTGGATACTTCGCGGAGGGCAGTGGCACCAGATGAACGACGAAGTTTATTTAGTTTTCGACTAAAGGACGGGTATCTTTACTGCGGGCCCTCATCTCGCTCCCCTAGAAGGGCTGGATCCCAGATGCATGTCAGAAATTTGCGGATCTCGTTCGAGCACATGCTATACATATCTGCAGGCCATAAGGTCTATACTGCTGTAGCAGCAGCAACAAGAGCAACAGCTTCACAAGCAGTAGCAGCAACAGTAGCACTAGCAGTAGTTGGAACAGGAGCAGGGAGCAGTGGCGGTGTTCTTTGAGCCTTGGATGAAAGTAGTACTAGTCGCAATAGTATTAACTAGTGGTATTACTACTAGTAATAGCACTGGAAATACTAGTAGCACCAGTAGTAACAAGTACTAGTATTGGTCGTAATACTATTACTGGTCTACACAAGCTATCCCGTTCTCTATCTCGTTCTGATCCGACACTCGGAACCGAAAACTGGCCATGCCACAGGTGTGCTTCTAGCATCTTCTAGCTATGCGGAAACAATTGCCATCTTGCTTTATGGGAGAGAGAGAGAGAGATAAAAAAAAGAGGACAAATATGTAAAGTTGTATGTATGCATATACATATTTACACGCACACATTTGTATCTGCGAATATTTATATATATATATATATATATCCACCCATCTAAGCAAACACATAAAATTATATATAGCAACTATGAGTATGTACAGTATGTACCGTTTAACCATCTCGTTTTAACTGCGGGCCCTACCTCGTTCCCCAAGTGACGCTCGCAAAGCACGCCCCGGCCAAGTTCGACCGATATGTTCAGCGCGGTGTTGCCATTTCATCCGCAGCTCAAGGCGGCCGCACCGTCGGAGCTCTCTGTTCCCACTCCTGTGCCGCCGCTTGGCAAGTGGCGGGCAGTGGTTGCCGCGCTAGCGGGCGCCATCCATGGGGGGTACCAGGGTTTCACCCTACCTCTTCGTTTCCACAGGCGACCCCGTCGGTTTCCGAGAAAAAACGAAGGGATTGGTGATCGAGTGTTTTTTGTCCGCACCTTTGTACAACAGCACCAAAAGTACTTGGTCCGGCCCCTGCCCTTGCTGCAGTCTACGGGTTAGGCGGGTCGAGCTGGGAGACGGCTGTTGGCGGGTGCCTGCAACCAGCGAGTGTGACCCAGGACCAGAGTCACAGGCATGTAAATCGGCAGCACCGGCTGAGTATCCATACGGTGAGGTTTTTACTCATGATCCTTAAGACCGTTGGAATGTGTGAGCACGTCTACACGCCCGCTCATCTGGGATATGGGCCGCACCATGCCGCACCGATTTAGACAAGGGGGGGGCGGGAGGCACACACGGCGGCACCAACCGAGCTGCGTTGCTTGCGGGACAGCGTGGTGGCGGTGGCAGGCTCCGCTGGAATTTTTGTTCCCGCATGCGATCGCCTGCGGCCCAGCTTCAGAACGCAAGAACGCACAGGCGTTCGGTGGCCAGGCTGGCATAAACATGCCGTCGCGGAGGTGTAGGTTGCGAGATGTCGACCCACTGCGCTGCCATTGCTGCCAACCATTCGGCCAGTCGCCTGGGCCCCTGGCAGTCACCGTTGGTGGGCGGGCCCCATCCGCG
>BGNK01000561.1:103129-144346 GCA_003297005.1 Symbiodinium sp. clade A Y106 | reverse complement strand
CTTGGCTTGACATAGCTCGACAAATGTGTCGTGGGAGTATTGAACGGCTCCTGGCACAATGCGGAAGAAGCGCAAAGAACCTGCAGAAATGGGCTTCTTCGATTCATTTTCTCAATTTTCACTCTTGGGGACAAAAGCGACGGTGATGGGCGAGAAAATTGCCGAGGAAGTGTTCGGTCGGGTGGCACTGTTTTCGTGTCCTTTTCGGCGCTGTCATGGCAATGTTCTAGAGATCGCTTCCGCTACCAAAGTTGATGATCGGCTCGCCGCTGGACTCGTCGTTGAAGCATCATGTGCCAAAAGTACGCCGAAGGACAACGGCGACCAAGCAGAAGCGGACTGCGTACGTCTTCGGAATACTCTCATCGTCGCGATTGCAAAAGTCACGGCATCAAGATCCATTGCCCTCGTCGTGATTCCGACACATGGGACCAAGTGCGGAGCATGGTCTGCAATTGCGTATTCGCGCTGGCTGAAAGGCAGCAAGACGAAGTTCTTCGTGCGAGTTGCATATGCCGGAAGCATGCCGATGGCTACAGGGTAATGCGAAATAGTCATGCAAGTGCAATCTCCAAGTGTGAACAAAGCTACAGTGCTGTGCTGTGCGTCTCATTGCCTGGTTCAGCACGGCTCGACCTTGGCAAGCACAAGTCAACAAAACACTCATGCATGAGGAAGTCGTGTCAAGCGAAGCTAAGCTGTTGGCTCTCATCAGCGGTCACCTGCAAACACGAAGGTTAAACAAAGGCCAAGTCCGGCTTCACGCCTCAGAGACACCAGTGGAAAATCGGTGAGCTCCGGCCACTGCGAACCATCACAAAATCGAACGACTATCTGGTGATGGTCGTGCCGACAATGCAAAGTTACGCAAGCAGAACTTTCCCGAAGTTTGCTGATGCAGTACAATGCCAAGAGTAGGACCCTTAATGTAAATTAGCTACCCGAAAAACTAAACCCTGCAACAGAGTAAGTGGGGCTCTAGGACTCCAGGGGGAGATCTCTGGATGCGAGCTTCATGAAGGGCCTCGGCGCCGCTTTTGGCCACGCCTTGCAGCTGCCCCACCTGTTCGGGGGGATAGTATCTGCTTTCTGTTTCTTCAACCCGGCACAAGACGCCCAAAATTACAATGAAGCTACACCCTACCTGAAGATTGTATAAGCATAGTAAACATTTCCGGAGTTGTACTTCGAAAGTACATATCCTTAATCAGCGGAACAACCGGGCCGCTTGGTCATCCCCAAGTAGTCTTTGCCTCAAAATCTAACCCCAGAAGCCCTGCCAAAAATGCCCGAAACCCAAAGCCTTGAATAACAACCACACGCTTTGCCCAAAACCCTAAACCCTTAACACAGACTTGAACAATAACCGCACACTCTGCCCAAAGCCCAAAACCCTCAACTCTTTAGACTCGAAGCTGCAGCCTGCCCAAAACCCACCACTAAGAAGCAGGGGCTGGCCTCGGACACCAATGCAGCGACGTCTCCGCGCAAAGCTGCCAGCTGCGCCTGCCGGCAGAGCTTGCTGCATGCTTCCACAATATTTAGTTGAGAGCTCAGGGTAGGTGCATACATGCATACATATATATATATATATATACATAGGTAAGTATTTATGCAAGCATCCATGGCATTTCTTGGGGGTTTAGGTATGTATGGTCTCTGGACGAGAGGCATGCATGTATCATTGTATCACGCGTGCAAAACCTCTGAGCGACAGGACGAAATCGATGTCTTATCACATGAACGAAGAACTGTTGAAAGACGGGCTAACGCTACCGACTAGCATGCATACATGCACACAGGCACAAAGACCTACTGGACAAACCCACATTACATACACGAACAAACGCACACAAAAACATACACACAAACACAAACACAAACACACACACACACACAGACACACACACACACAAACACACACACACACCCTCTCATGACACTACTTGCATACATGCATACATACATTATTGCCTTTGAGTGCGCTGTCCGGACGTCCAAGGCTTATCGAACCTAATACATGTACACATACACATACATCTACATACATACATGAGCAGATGTATACAATACTTACATACATATGCATAAGTGCATGCATCCAAAAACGAGCTTTCTTACTTACTTATGTACTTACTTACTCGCTCACTTTACTTAACTGTTTGCTTACTGTTTTACTTTCTTGCTTGCATGCTTACTTGCATGCCTGCCTTCTTACTGACCTGTGTACTTACTGGCAATATCTTGCACTTGCAGTTGCTCTCATTTTTGCTGTGCCCACTACTAGTGCGTGTCCTCTGCCTGGTATCGTCGCTATCGGTGGCCCAAATGCTCTTTTCGGTCGCGGTGTTCAGCAAAAGACTCTTGACAAACCTAAACGACAAGCTTATGGTTGTCAGTGTGTTGTTGCCACGCGACAAGTAACAGTGTGTAAGTTTTTTGTGCTGATGCAATCCGTGATACTGTGCGCACAGCTGGAATATGTGCAGCGTGCCACCTTACTAAGCAGGGCCTGCATGCCTAAACCCAAGACTCTTTGAACGCCAATCCACAAGCCTCTATGCATCTTTGGAGTGCGGTCCCGATACTGTAAGGACGCCTTCCTGACGTTTCCCTTTCTGCGGAGATTCGTCTCTTGGAAACGTTCTGCGACATGCGGAGCTCATGTAAAGCTGCCACTTGTGCCTTTATCAGCCTTTATCAACCGAAGCCAAAACTGCTCACGGAATCGAGCCGAGAATCAAAGACTCCAAATCGAGCCCGAACTTCAAAAACGATAGCCCCAAACCCGAAAACACATCCTGAACGAGTCGAACCCTAGACCCTTCAAAACAGAGGATTCTCTGAATCCGTCAGGGCACTGCAGTTTCGCCCACATGGCTCGAGGCATAGGATGCATCCAAGGAGGTCTGCATGACGAAACGGTCTAAGATAAGTTTCAGGGAGTTCGGGACTTTTGGGGCTTTAGTTGTCTTCCTTGGGTTTCTCGGGTCTGATTAGGATAATGCCCCAACCTCCCAACCCTAAACCCTAAACCCGATCTCCAAAAGTTTGGATTTGGGGCCTCATGAAGTTAGTTTAAGTTACCATAATAGGGATCGAAAAGGGTTCCTTTAAGGGATCTATGAGGGTTCCTTCAGGGCTTTGGGTTTAGGGTTTAGGGGTTACCATAATAGGGATCTATACTAAATAATCTGGTTTCCTGCTTATGGTCACTAAAATAAACCCTTTAAGAAGAACCCAGCATCATGTGTTCGGATCACACTTCCCAGGCCGGGGCACTTATTTAGGGATGCTGCGAGTCTATCCGTACAGGACGGCTTTCTGAGGGTTAATCGGTTTGGGGACTATTTATGGCCGCATCAATCACCTGGCAAGTCTTGCGTCGTGGGGCACTTGTAACAGGCAGGCCATGCCCCTTGCATGCGACTTCAGCTGGAAGCGGCGGCGCAGAACTTGCAACAGAACCCCTCCATAGATCTACACAATTGACATCTTCAACAGACCTTACCCCCCCGAGCCGTAAAACGTAGTTCCCTTACCCAGAACCGCCTACCAAGACCACAAGCCACTATAGTGCCAAACGACAGCAAAACACAGGGATCAACTGTCCTTGGCCCCAGACTTGATTGCCTCTTTCACTCTATGGGTGATGCTTTACGCCTTTGTTAGGGTGGGAGTATCTTAACTTCGTGCCGTTTTGCCTTAGCCAAAAGACAAAACAGAAAAGCACGTGCTGCAACTCGGGGACTCAGGGCCTGAGACTTCCGACATAAGGGGGCAGCGCAGCATCCGGCAGGGTAAAGGGTCATTTTTTAAGTGCAGCGGACTTTTCGAGCGTGCGAGCAGCCCGCTCATTTGAGTGTGCAAAGGGTCTAGGGTTCAGGGTTTCCAGGTTCTAGGTTTTAAGGAGTTCAGAGTTTAGGATTTCGGATCTGGGGTGTAAGGAGTTTAGGGTTTAGAAGGCCTAAAGCCACAGCAGTCATGGCTAAGTCTGTACCACTTGAGGATTAAGTTTTGAGGTCGGCTTGGACTGCTTGCATTTAGAGTTTAGGGTTTAGGGGTTTGGGGGTTTATGGGGTTTATGGGGTATGTAGCTTCGTGTTTGTATTCCTCTATACCTGTTCCTGTATCCCTGTTAGTTTGCATACGTACCTACATACATATACACACATACACACGTACACACATACAAACAGACATGCATGCATGCGTGCATGTATGCATCCCGGAAAACATTGCATGCATTGTACATGCACCAATACAAAACCCAGAGTTCACATGTCATGCCACTTTCACCTCACGACAGGAACCGTACCAAACTCGCTGCTTTTCTTCCTTCGCGCGAACGAGTCGGACTCGCCAAGCTAGCTCCAGCGCATCCAAACCAACAAATCTAAACTAAAGCTCATGTAACCCGTAACCCCAGAAGCAGAAATAGACGGTGTTTAGGTCGTCGAAGCACCAGTGGTCTTCGGCTGCTCCTTGTAGAGGTATTCACATCATTAATCGGTGCCACTCTCAATACATGGTTGTGTGATGCTGACAAGCTGCTTCACAAAGCGCTACCCCTCAAGCCTAAGAATTGAGTAAACCTTCAAACCCATCCATGAGTAAATGTAAAGCCAAAGACGAAACCTTCCTGAATAGGGATGCTTCGAAGGGCTTGAAGGGGTGCGATTTGGGGGTTGCTCTAAAAGTCGTCTTGATGGGCGGTGTAGGGGTTTCGCAAGGTTAGTTGGGTTTGTTTCATAGCTTCTGCTGAAAGAATTGAACAGGATGACCCTTTGCTGCTACACTTCCTTACAAGCAACCCCTGGATAGAAAAGGAACAACCCAACTTGCGGTCATGTTGTGGGGGAGGAGGGCGGAGGAACCGGCATTATGGATCTCTATGGCTTATACGGGAGTTTCCGAATATAGGGGTACCTTATTTTGGGGTCCTTATAATAGGGATCCTACTATGTAGGCTACTCTTTTGGGGGTCCCCTATTTTCGGAAACTCCCATATTAAAGGTGTATAAGCTACCCGGAACTAAGCCCCAAAAGGCCCTCGACTTCTTGGAAACCATTCTTCTGTTGAGTAGTGCAAAGACTAGGGAGACTAGGACCCGGCGGGTTTTGCAGGATACCGGTTTGCGTTGTACGCTTGAACCGTTAAAAGTAGCCCAGAATCATAGATGCCGGAACGTAAATGTCATGCGGAACGTCAAAATCTAAATGCCCTCATCCGTAAGCCCTAGGCCCTAGATCTCACTCGCCAACGACTGTTCAGCCCAAACACTAAATTTCAAATGCCAAACCTTAAACTTCCACCTTAAATCCTCTAGATTCTAGATCCTAAGCCCCTCCGTTGAAAGAAGTGACGGTCGCGGCTCAAAGAGGATTCCCGAGATGTTGCCCCTTAGCATCGCACTGAGCCACGAACAAGTGAGGGATGGAGGCAATCTACATAAAAATAAACATGCTTGGGATCTTCAGAGAAACAAGAAGCAGATAATTTTCTTGTGTTCAACAGTGACTAGTCATTGCCAGTAGTAGTAGTAGTAGCAGCAGCAGCAGTAATAGCAGTAGCAGTAGCAGCAGCAGCAGCAGGAGCACGAGCAGGAGCAGCAGATCTACCGCTGAGACTTCGACGACGGCCACGAATACGAAAACGACAGCGACCACAACAGCTGCTGCTGCTGGCCCCTTGCTGACTAACCTAAAACGCTCTTTTGTGGTTGGATTTGATATGCGGCTGTCATGTTCACTGGCGCTACATGCTTTGTACACTTGCACGCGCTACATACATGCGTAGACGGCGTATGCAGGCCCCCAAAAAGCCTCGCGTGCGATGCAAGAAACGGAGCCTTGGTTCCGTATAACTTTACCTGTGCTGCTGTTCCTCAGTCATTCTTGATGAGGAGGAGGGGGAGGACCATGCTTACTTACTACGGCCAAGCTTCCTCTCTTCGTACCACATGTTCTCTCTCACTAGGATGCCGGTAACCTAAAATACACGGGGCTCCCCCTTTGCTTGGTATTGGGTAGAACCAATTTCAAGGATCCAAAAAGGTGAAAAAGTGCCCACTGGGAGACCTTCCCTGTTTAGCAACTTTTCTGTGATGACTTTGGGGGTTCTCGTCCATTGGGGGTTGGGGGTTAGGGTTTAGGGGCTTAGGTTTGGGGGTTATAGTATACCATAATTATCAGAAGGAACCACCAAAACCCTATTCTAACTATTAAGGCCCCTACATTATATCCTTATGATTAATAGCCCTGATAGTTGTCCTTTTAAACCCTTTTAAACCCCCGTAAAGGAAACCCCTACTCTAATTATTAACTCCCCTACATAAGGGCTTAGGGTTATAATTATCATAAAAACCCTAAAAACCTCCCAAAATAGTATAGGTAGTAATTAGTGGCCCTATATTCATAGGACCCTTTTTCAGGATCCCTTTTAAGGCCCTTATATGACGGCTTAGGGTTATGATGTCCCCATGGCTCCGAAGACCAGGGCCGAGGCCATGGGCCCCCAGGTGGCGCCCTTTCCCGCTCGCACTGCCTGCGCAAGACAACGTGAACTTCTGCGTTTTGGAGCCAGGGTGTATTTAGGGTTTAGGGTTTTAGGCTTAGGTCGAGTTTAGAGTTTACAGGGTTATAGGTACCCTTTTAAAGCTTATAAGTACTCTTGAATGATGCAGGTCCTAAACCCGGAAACGCCTAAGCCCGACAGCCTCAAGCTTTCAACCTTCAACCGCAAGTGGGTGGTGGTCGGCTCCTCCATGCGAAAGCCCTAAACCCGTAAACCCTATTTTGTGTGTCTCCTTGTTGGACTCTTGAAGCTCCGATTTCAACACCCCGGATCAAACGGGGTGTTGTTTGAAGCAGGAAGCCGCTCCTCCACATATGAGGCATTACAGTCATTACAGGTCCGAAAGCCGAGGCCTATAAAGAAAGGTGCCTCATCAATCAGGCACGACACTCGAGGCCCAAACCCCAAATCAACACCAAAGCGTGAGAATGCGAGGGTCCATCTTCACTTTCATGTGGAGCTTCTTGGTCAGGAGCTCCTTTGCCACGAAAGGCTTCAATCCCTTCGGGCACTTGCACCCTGCCGGTGTAACCAGAAATGTCCTGAGTTTCCCTAGACCCTAAGCCCCAAACCGGACCTCAGGCGAATGAGGCAGAACCGGATCCTGGCTACACCTACGTTATCCGCTGCTGCAGCCCCTAAGTCAGTCTAAAGCCTACCCATAGGCTCCATAGTAGTTCCTTTTTCGGATTACCTTATAGGATTCTTAATATGAACCACAGAAAGGAACTACTATGGGGCCTATGGGTAAAGCCTAGAATTCAAACTCTAAAGCTTCCTGAAGCCAGGAAGCCTTCAAGCCTAAGATTAGTTGAACTCCCCAAAGCCAAACCCCTATGTAACACCCTGAACCCTAAACAGAGAGAGAGAGAGAGCGGGAAAGACAAACTCACAAGAAGAGAGAGAGAGAGAGATGTATGTATGTATGTATGTATGTATGTATGTACATATATATATGCATGCATGCATATATGGATGTATATATATATATATACATGTCTATATATATGTATAACTACATAAATGTATATATATATGTATATATATATATGTGTGTATGTATATGTATGTATGTGTGTGTATATATATATATATATTACGCACAATCAATCAATCAATATATATATATACACACACACACATACACATACACATACACATACACAGACACAGACACATACACAAACAAACACATACATACATACATACATACATACATACACACATACATATATATATATATATATATTTATACACCCACACCCGCACCCGCACCCGCACCCACCCTTGACAAGCCCTTACACCCCCATAGGACCTTAGGAAACCATTCAAGAACCCTTGCAGGGGCGCCAAACAGAAGCCTTAGAGGAGCATCGAAGAATGCAACAAAATCCCATAACCCGTAAACCCTTATAGATCCCTTAAAGGAACCCTTTTAGATCCCTTAAAGGAACCCTTACAGATCCCTGCAAGGCTTATAGATCCCTTAAAGGAACCCTTATAGATCTCTTTAAGAAGAACGCATATAAATCCCTTTAAAGGAACCCTTCTTAAACAGAAGAAGGCCTCAACGGCCTTGGCTTTCTCCTTCTGCAACCGCCGCTCCTCGTGGTATGCGGGGCTCCCGTCGGGCAAAGAGATGCTAAGGGTCTAGGGTTTAGGGTCTAGGGTTCAGGTTTCGGGTGTAGGGTCTGGGGTTTAGGGTCTAGGATTTACGGTCTAGGGTTTAGGGTTCAGGGTGTAGGGTCTAGGGTTTAGGGTCCATGGGGTCCGAGAATTAGGGATTCTTTCGCGGTGCGGTGGGGGATTGTATGAAGGGTTTAAGGGTCCAAAGGACCCAAGAATCAGGAGTTCTCCTGGGTTTCTAGAATAGAAGAGTCTTATTATTCTGAGCTCCAAAGAGGTGGTTCGAAGTACCTCAAGTCGTTTGGAGAGTAAGTGATTGCTGAATATTTGGACCTTCCGGGGAAATGGCCTTGGGATCAGCAAGTCGTTTAGGGTTCAGTGCGGTTTACGAACCCTACAAAAGCCCTGAAAGGCCAACCCGACCGAATCCCATCGAACCCAAGAGCCCCACCTAAACCCTAAACGGCCTTACACCAAACTGAACCCCTGAACCCGGGACCCTTGGCCCGTATCCCCCAAATCGTAAACCCCAAACCACAGCATGTACCTTTTCCTGAAAGCCACAAATGCAAAGCCCCCCCCTAAACCCTGAAACTACCCTAAAAAGACAAGCTGGGCACCACTATGCATGACTGAAGGTCTGTAAATTCGCTTGTCTGTTTCCTCATAATCCCTAGATAATCAAAATAACTACACAGCTGTGACACAGATGCGCTGCACTGTTATGTAACCAAAACCTCGGTGTGAATATTTATTATACGGCCCCTATACAACAGCCTTTTGAAGCACCAAAACCTTATGCCTATTGAAGCCTCCACCTCCAAACAAACCCTAAACCCAGAACCCTAAACCAGAAGCCCTAATCCCATCTCCCCTCCCCGCTCCGCTCCCTCCTCCACCCACACAGCACAAGCTCCTTAGACTCTTATATAGGGGCCTGAATAATTAGAGTAGGGTCTGGGGGTATATTCTAATACATGTTATCTGTATATGGAACCCTCAAACTCATATTCTACTTACATTATTATGGCTCCTACAGTAGACCCTAAAGTATCCTAGGAACCCTAGAAACTTTAACCCAAAGTCTTCCCCCCTCAAAATAAGGACTTAGAGGCTGAGTATCCTAGCCAAAAAAAGCTTAACCTTTTCAATTATGGTAGGATTATACAATCCCCCAAACGGCTAAAATTTACCTATTCAGCCACGAAGTAAACACCCAAAGTATTCATCCTAAACCCTACATTCTTCCCCGGAAGGGGGGGAGGGAGCCTTAATACCTATAATAAGGAAACCCCAAAATACCCCAAAAAAACCCAAAACCCCCAAAACCCTAAACCCTAAAACCCTAAACCCCAAACCCCAAAATACCCCCAAAACCCCCCAAAACCCCCAAAAACCCTAAACCCTAAAACCCTAAACCCTTCTAAGCCAAACACAGGAGCTCCTTCAGTCTCTCCAGGCGTTCAGCCTGCTCCGCCGCTCGGCGGATTCGGTCAGCCTCCTCCCTGATAAGGGAAGGGTTCAGGATTTAGGGTTTAGGGTCTAAGTAGGGTTCAGGGTTTAGGGTTTAGGTTTATATGGGTTTAGGGATTTTGGGCACTTTTTTTTCCGCTATGAGGGGTTTATACCGTTTAGAGTATAGGGTCGTGATTATGGTGCTTTCTGAATGTTATGCGGGTTTCTTTTACGGTTCACTAGGTTGTTCATGGTTTTTGCCCATACCTAGAGGCTCATACCCTACCCCTTTTTTAGGATACCGAGTTTTATGGCTAGGATCTGTTATCTTCAAAAGTAGGCGCCCTAAAAAAGGGGTAGGGTATGAGCGGTGTTAAGGGGCTTTAGAGGTTTCTTTTGCGGCGACTTTTACGGGCTACCGAGGGGTCTTGATTTTTCCACCTATGGGAGTTTCCGAAAATTCGGGGTACCTTATCTTGGGGTCCTTATAATAAGGATCCTACTAAGGGTCCCCGACTTCGGAAACTCCCACTTATGAGGATCCTTGATTTTTTCCATTTATGAGGAGCTACAAATATATATATATATATATATATGGGTTCCTTTTGAAGGGATCTATAAGGGCTCTATGAAGGGTTTACGGGTTTAGGGTTGAGTACAGTTTGCTACCTACGCCGTATGGACTTGATCGAGGCGGTTCTGGATTTCTGTTCATCCCACTCTCAGTGTGAGCAGAACCTCAAGTGTTCACGGTGCGCCATTGCAGAATCTCCGCATTGTAGGAACTTCTTCTGGCTGGTTTAGGGTATATAGGGTTTAGGGCCTATAGAGTTTAGGGTTTAGAGTATAGGCGGTATAAGGTAGAGTTTAGGTTTTGAGTATAGACGGTATAAGGTAATTATAGAGTTTAGTAGCCGGGCATGGTGAGAACCTCCGAGGAAGGTTCTGGACAGGCAACTTTGCGGCTCCTTAACCTCAAAGACCGAAAGACATGAGCTCACGGATCGGGTCGGGAAACTTCTCATTTCAGAAGATGTCAAACAAGAAGAGATCGCACAAGGGGCCGATCGTACTGGGTGCCGCTTTGTTAAGAAATGTGTCATCAGGCACGTAAGACCCTGTAACTTCCATCCACACCCTAAACTCGCTTTCGATCGCCGGAACTCACTGTTTATGGCGTTGCCTAAACCCTCCAAACCCAAGGCCCTCGACTCCCCTCCCTTCAAATCCAGAAACCCAATGTCCAAACACCTGTACTCTGAAAGCCCTCATGCCGACAGCCCACACCGTACCCAGACCGGTCCAAAACCTATAAAAGGCTATTATTCTACATACTTTGGGGGTCTAGGTAATCGCGGTGATCCGCAAACCTCAATGACTTAATGCCCGAATCCTACGCCCTGATGTGGACCGCTGCTTCGTAAGCACCGCCTCCTTTCATGCCCCCGAACTCCACTAGCCTAAACTTGCAGCTCAAGGTGCTGTGCTCGCGGTGCCACACTCGGAGTCGTCTTGGCAGGACGCGCCCTTGGTTTAGACCTTAGATTTCTGGGCTAGGGTTCAAGGTACAGAAGCTGCGGACTTTACAGGTCTATCAGTCAAGTAGGGGGTTGTGTAAACCGGCGAAGACCAAAGATTACCTGGAAGATAAAGGAAACTTCCGTGAGAGTAAACAAAAATTCATCAGTCATGGCTGCCAGGCTCGTGCCTGTTTGTATGGCGAAACAGGCGATAGGAGCGATGGTGACTAGTTGAATTGCTAGGAAACATAATTCCTCTCCGACCCGTCTCCTGAAGCTTGTTCTCGGGATGCGCGCCGACCCTGTTTTCATATCATAGGGGCTGTAGTAGTGAGAATAAGCTTTCGGGGCCATTATACTATCATGATAATAAGGAACCCCTACAATAGTATAGGTAGTTATTTAGGCCCCTACAGTAGCCGCTTGATGCTTAGGGGGGGTTTCGGTGGAGCGGTCACTTTGAACCATCTGCTCGCTGCGAAGCCGCGGAGCGATATCAACATCTGTACGAGAGGCGATCTTTGCTTTCTTTGTGTACTGTAGGGGCCTTAATAATCAGAATAGTAGGGGCCTTAATAATCAGAATAGTAGGGGCCTTAATAATCAGAAAAGTAGGGGCCTTAATAATCAGAATAGTAGGGGCCTTAATAATCAGAATAGGGTTTTAGGGGTTGGGCCTTAATAATCAGAATAGGGTTTTAGGGGTTCCTTGTTATAACTCTTGTGCCCTATTCTGCTTATTAAGGCCCCTACAGTACCTGACTGTTCGGATCCCGATTACAAGGGCAGGGTCTCTTTATCCGGTCTACATCAAACACCAGGACGGCTTCAAGGAAGTGGCCGCACCCACCGAAAAACCCATGTCGAATCCAGTCATAATAATAACTCCCTAATATAGACACCGTGCATTCTACTATAGGTTCTTGGGACCCTTCGGCGTTTCAAGGGCTAGCAGGCTCTTGCTAGAGCTCTTGTGCGGACACGCCTCAAACCGGTGAAGCCGTAGCTTGGCAATGCCAAACCCCGTGTAGGGCCGTTTTTTGGGGGAGGAGGGGGGAGGTGATATATTGTACTAGAAGTGTATATGTGTACGTATGATGAGAAAAAGTATGTGTATGTATATATATATATAGTTGGCATCTAGCCGGAGGCCGAGAACTTAGGTGGCTCATGCGGGATGCCGTAAACATATGTAAGCCTATGCGTAAAACATGTTGCGTAGCCCTACACACGCCGCCTACTTATGAGGAAGACGTGGAAAGGTGTGTATATATATATATATATATCAGAAGGGGGCTTAGGTTTATTTTAAGTCTCGATTTCAGTGGCTTGAAGCTTTAGAGTTTTGGTCCAGGGAGCCAGGGGCTTTATTTTGTTTAGGGTTTATAGGGTATACCTAGAGGCTCCATAGTAGTTCCTTCTTGTGGTTCATATTTAGAATCCTATAAGGTAAACCCAAAAAGGAACTACTATGGAGCCTATGGGTAGGGTGTAGGGTTCAACGGTTCTAGATCCCGCCGCAAATGCACGCAGTCAGGGCCCCCGACGGCCGAGATCCCGCACCCAGCACCTGATACTCTGCTCAATTAGGGGGTACCTTATTTTGGTGTCCTTATAATGAGAATCCTACTACTTAGGGTATTATATTAGGGTCCTCTTTTTTCGGGGGGGTTGTACGGATGATGGTGTGTTCTGAACCTGCTTGCTGAACCCCAAACCCCAGACTGAGACCCTGAACCCTAAAGCCCTACCTTAACCTACCAAAACCTACATTTTTGTAGGGTCCCTATAAAATCCATATTACGATTTGCAATAAGAACCTACCAAAAAGTAGGTTATGGCAGTTTAAGGTAAGCCCTAAACCCTAAGCCTTAAACCCTAAACTGAGACCCCGAACCCTAAACCGAGAACCTGAACCTGAATAAGGCTACCCTTTTCCTACTATTCGGCTTGAAGAAGGGGACCCTGAAACAAACGGCAAAAGGGCACCACTCAGGAATCCTAAACCAGGCCATAGAAGCCGCTTCCAATCTGTTTCTGCGGAGCAACACTTCCGAAATGGCATATCCCGTTGATGCGGCCCCAGGGGGTTTACGGCTTTAGGGGTCTGAGGTTTGAAGGATTTCGGGCTTTAGGGGTTTAGGGTTTGTGGAAAATAGGGCTTTAGGGGTCTAGGGGTTGAGGGTTTGAGGAACATTAGGGCTTTAGGGGTTTAGGGTTTGAGGAATTAGGGCTTTAGGGTTTAGGGTTTAAGGGATTTAGGGCTTTAGGTGCTTAGGGGTTCATGTAGTCGCATTAACGGCAGGGCAGTCTTTGGCCTAGGGTCTGGGATTAGGGTATATGTAAGCAGGGCTTTCTGTGAACAAGCTGCAGCTGCCGGATGCGCACTTTGACAGGGCCGGACAAAACCAATAGCAATATTGCAAACCCCTGGTCTCATTGAGGCCCCTTAGCCTCAGTTTGTCTCTTTTTGCAAAACAGCATAGTGCACATATCTACCCGAATTGCTGCTAATCATCCTTCCCCAGACCCCTGCACCCTAGACCCTAAACTCCTTAACCCCAGACCTCAAAACACTAAACCCTATAGTAGAAGCCAGAAAGTTGGAACATGATTTTCCGCATGCCCCTTAAGGTGAAGTATAGGGGATCCTAGCACTAATTCGCCTAAACCCATGTTCCAACTTTCTGGAATTCGCTGTAAACCCCTAAACTCCTAACTCTAGATTCTTACTGGCTGAGTACCCTAGCCCAAAAAAGGTTAACCTTTTCAATTATGGTAGGATTGTATAAACCCCAAAAGGTTAAAGGTTACCTACTCAGCTACTAAGGAGTTCAATACGCCAAACCCAAAACAAACAACCGACTCCTGGAGCCTAAACCCCTAACTCCTAAACCCTAGACCCGAATTTATAGGGGCCTTTAATGATTAGAATAGGGTTTTGGGGCCCATTATACTATACCTATAATAAGAACCCCCCCCCAAAAAAAAGAAAAATAGTATAGGTAATTCATTATTTGGGAGTTTTCCGAAAATTAGGGGTACCTTATTTTGGGGTCCTTATAATAAGGATCCTACTATTCAGGGTACCATATTAGGGTCCCCTTTGGTCGGAAACTCCCATTTAGGCCCCTACAGTAGACCCTAAACTCGCGCCTCTGGTGGCGGCGGCAGGCCAGTGAGGTCTTCGATGGAGAAGGAGCCTTCATCCTCGAGCCACGAGGGTTTAGGGTGTTCTTTCATGAGTTCCTTTAAAGATCCTCTTAAGGGTTCCTTTAAAGGTTCCTTTAAGGGTTTAGGATTTTGGGGGTTCTTCTATGGGCTCCTTTAAAAGTCCTCTTAAGGGTTCCTTTAAAGGTTCCTTTAAGGGTTGTTTCCTTTAGGCCCATTTAGAGTTTGGGGCTTAGAGGCTTGGGGGTTTAGGGGTTACGGGTTTCGGGGTTTGGGGGTTTACGGGTTTCGGGGTTTAAGGCGTTTAGGGTTTGGGGTTAAGCTGCAATATAGAGCCTCTGGCAGTCGAACCTCGATTGTGATATGATATTCTACAAGGACTATGCGGGCATACTGTAAACCCTAAACCTCTCCATTTGACAAGCTTTGAACTTTAAACTTGAGGGCACCCCCCACTGTCGAAACTCCAGCTGGCAACCTCTACAAGGCTTTACGGTTTCGGGTTGGGGGTTTAGTCAGCCTTCTGTCTTAAGCCCCGAACAACATAGATCCTAAACAGCTTAACTACTCTACGAACAGACCCTACCTTAACCCACCAGAACCTACTTTTTTGTAGGGTCCCTATAAATCCCATATTAGGGTTTACAATAAGAACCTACAAAAAAGTAGGGTTTAGTAGGTCTAGGTAACAACTGCAACCCTCGGCCCGAAGCAGTGACTGTGACCCTCCACCCGAAGTTCCAAGACATCCCGACATACCCTGCATACAATCGCCAACTGAGCCTAAACCCTATACACCCTACCTATAGTCTCCATTGTAGTTCCTTTTTGGGGGTTGCCTTTATAGGTTCCTAAATATATAAAACGAACTATACAATGGAGACTATAGGTAAAACCTAAACCCCCTCTAGTCCTCGTCCAGCCGAAGTGAGGCCGTAAGACCCAGCCTGAGTATCTCCAAAGCTCAATCCAGAAGCGCCAAGCCCTGATACCCATGGGCTCCACTGTAGTTCCTTTTTGTGGTTCATATTTAGGATCCTATATAAGGTAATCCCAAAAATGAACTGCTATGGAGCCTATGGGTATAGGAGCCTCAATGACTCGGACAGGGTACTTTTCAGCGTTCTTTACAGGGTTCGAAAAGGGCCACTATATGGATTCTATGACGATAGGGGCCCTGACAATAGAACAGCGCCTGGGGGCATATTGCAAAACAGCTTAACTACATAAAGACTTTAAGTTGTATACTACAAACCCTGAGCCACAAACTCTAACATTTGGGGTCAGGATCTCAGGATAAGAATTGAAGGGCTTCAGGGAATAAGCATGTATAAGACATAAAACTTAGGATTGCTCCGCCACGTTTTCACGAATTGAGGAGAGCCTTGAGGCCCCCCCAAAGGACCGCAAAAGGTAGGCAATGTGGTCAATACCCCCTTTCTTCTAGGGACACATAGGTTGAGGGTTGTAGGCATTGCCATACTCATTATAGCGAAGCCTTCTCAAAGCAGTGGGGCTCGTTGAATATTCAGGCTCTACATTACGTCATGCAGGCTCGGCTGGAGATTTGTCACAGAATCATCCCGGCCTGAGGTTAAGGGTAAGGTTTGGGGATCTCATTCATAAAACTGCCAACCCCTGAACGGGAAGTTGTAAAGCCTGTCTGCCCTCAGCCCGAACCGGCAAGCCGAACAACCCTGAACTAGTTTAGGGTTTCTGGGTTTAGGGTTTAGGGTTTTTTGATTTAGGGTTTAGGGTTTTTTGATTTAGGGTTTAGGGTTTAGGGTATAACCCTTGAACTTTAGGAGTCTATGAGCCCTAGAACTCCTGAACCCAAGCAGAGGCCACAAATGACCCAGAAGACCTGCACAGCTATGGGCTATTAGACGTTAAGGGTACCTTAATCTACCCTTAATTGGATCCTAATAGGGATCTTAGGGTCTAATGGCCCATAGTGGCATGCACAGCTAGTTGCAAAGAAACGAAGCTCGGGCTTGCAGTAAGGCTCAGGGATCCTAGGGGAAGTGATCTAGACTTGGTTTGTTTGTGGGTTTAGGTGGCCGTGGGTAGCGTTAAGGCACAGGGCGCATGTAGCACATCCGGGCTTGACCTTGACCAGTTCTTCAGCCCCCTACACTAAAGTCACTAAAGCCTTCTTATACTGAAAGTAACCCTGTTGGTGACCCTGACAGACCCTTAAACGAAACAACAAACACACATAAGAACCCTTCAATTATCCCTGAGAGAAACCCTTAGAGTGCAAATGTCTGATACATCGCTGTGCATTTATCAGGCAGTCACTGTGCAAGTCAACTGATCGCAGCTAGAACACACTGAGGAGGCACCCTTCAAGCAACCCTCTAACGAACTCCTGCAGTTCTAGGAGCCCTCTAAGCATAGGAAGCCTAAACCCTAAACCTTAAAGCCTAAACCTTAAACCCTGAACCTTAAAACCTCAACCTTAAACCCTAAACCTTAAACCCTAAACCCTTCTAGTAGACTTAATGACTCCGATCGGTGCCCTTGTGGAACCCGTAACCTCCGAAGCGCTGAGACTCGCGCGGCTTCGCTCTTGGCGGCTTCGCTGGGGCCCCTGGAGCCGGCTCGGCGGGAGGAGGCCTCTGAGCTTACGGGCTTAGGGCTGAGCCTATCGGGTTTAGGGTATAGAGTCGTAGAGTATAGGGCCTTGGGATTAAAATAGGAGCCTTAATACCCTAAGGCCCCAAAGTAGTTCCTTTTTGGGGTTCACATTTTGAATTCCAAAAGGTAATCCCAAAAAGGAACTACTTTGGGGCCTCTGGGTAGAGTCGTAGAGTAAAGGGGCTAAAGCTGCAGGGCCGAGGGTTTTTGCCGCAGTTGCGAAGGAAGGATTTTTGTGGTTTAGGGCTTTGCAGGTTTGGTGTGCTGGGGTTCTCAGGGTTCTGTTACCGCTCTCGGGCTCACGGACCTGACGGCGTATTGAAGCGATTTGGGGCTGAGCAGCTTCTGGGTAGCTGGCTTCCGAAGGTTTTGCATTTGGAGCCGTCGGGGTCGGGGGGTTCTGAAGCTTGTCGATCAACTTTACTGCCTCGGATAACCTCCGATGTCCTCTAAAGTAAGCTGAAACCCCAGACCCAAGAACCTAAATCGTAAAAACTCATACCCTAAGCCTACCCTCAATCGTCTCTGAACCCTAAACCTCGAACGACAACCCCCCCCCCCCCAACCCCAAAAAAGGCCTGCAAAGGACCTGTACAAATTCCTCAGACCGAAATGCGACAGGGCAGCTTCTGAACGACTAACCAAGTGCTTTGAACCTGCTAAACCCTGAACAAGGACCCTGTAGACCAACAAACCCCCACAGCAAGCACACATGCCTCAACCCTAAAACCCTAAACCCAAAAACCCAACACCCAAACACCCGAAAACCATAAACTCCAAAACCCTGAACCCAACCACCCTGAAACCATAAACTCAAAAAACCTGAACCCCTGAACCCGCTGAACCCCTAAACCCCCTTTGTAGAACCCTTATAGATTTTTTTAACGGAACCCTAGAGATCCCCTAAGAACCCCAAAATCCCACCTCGGGAAGCAGAGCTCAGGCTCCGGTGAAGGCTCCGCGGAGTCCATGCCCGGGAAAAGCAGCCTTCCGTTCTTCGGGTTTAGGGTTTTGGGGTTT
The DNA here is from genome assembly GCA_003297005.1 of Symbiodinium sp. clade A Y106. Classification (NCBI taxonomy): domain Eukaryota; class Dinophyceae; order Suessiales; family Symbiodiniaceae; genus Symbiodinium; species Symbiodinium sp. clade A. The sequence goes on along the minus strand of BGNK01000561.1, from coordinate 126,337 downwards.
GGGGTTTAGGGTTTGGGGTTGGGGTTTAGGTGTTTAGGGTTTAGGGGTTTAGGGTTTGGGGTTAGGGTTTAGGTGTTTCGGGTTTTGGGGTTTAGGGTTTAGGTGCTTAGGGTTTAGGTGTTTAGGGTTTAGGGGTTTAGGGTTTAGGGGAGTGCGCAAAGGGTTCCTTTAGAGCTTCCTTTTTTAATGGTACCATAGGGGATCTATACTATGGGTACTGCAGGGTTTAGGGTGTAAGGGTCCATGTACCCAAACAGTGTATATATATATATATATATGTATACTTTGGCCTTAAAGTAGGCCCGCCTCCGTGCTGCAGGCGAAAGCGAACGGTGGCTGTCCACACGATGTCCCAAGTGATCGAGGCCGCATCTGGGATCAGCTCCTGACTCCTCCTCCTCTTGAATCTCCGTGTGCACCTGTCGGCGTGGCACCTGGTCTGGCCAGGCTGATCCATGCACCACCATCAGCACCAGAGGTGGTGGGTCTTCCATGCGAGGTCAATCCCTGCCTCTGGGAGGACCGGGACTTCCACCGTCCTCGCACAGGACCTCTTCCTCAGCGTCCTGCACTTCGGCAGACGCGTCAGCTGGCGCGGGAGGAGCCGCTGCAGCCTTCGCACTCAGCCAGCGTCTTGGCTAAGTACTTCTGATGGGCGTCGTACTTCCTCTTCTTGGCTCCCGCCCCTTGGCGGTTTTTGGCCCGCCCAGGGTTCGAAGCACCCTTGGGTTCCGCAACCCACATACGTACTTTGGTGCGAAGCATATACTGTTTGGGTACGTCGACCCTTTAGTGAAAGGAGCATGATCTACGGTAGCACGCCATAGTTTGAGATTTTAGCAGAAGTCGCAGATTATAAACTGGCTGAATATCTTCTGGAAGAGTGTACTATAACTCTCTTGTGTTTGGTTGCATATTTGTTTTGTTCTTTTGCATAATAGTGCTGTGCATTGGCACCTACTTAATCCTTTTCCTTTAGTAGGGTGTCGGGCTGGGTCTGGGTGGCTGAGAGCCTAAACTCTAAATTGTTTTGGTGGTTCAGAGCTCTAGGTTTTCTGGCACGGGTTTAGGGTTTAGCGTGGCGGCAGCTTCCGACGTGCACGTTTGGTAAAGAGCTGTCTTATTGCAGTCCTCACATGGTTCACTGCGACGATATGCCTCAGACCCAGAACCCGGCTCTAGTAGTTGAGGCCCCGATGCTGGAACAAGTCAGGGTTAAACCCACAAATACTATAGGGGCCTTAATAATTCGAATAGGGTTTTGGGGTATATTATTATACTCTATGTATAATAAGGAACCACCAAAACAGTACCCGTAATTATAAAGGCTCCTGTATTATACACCCCTACTATAGATCCCTTATAGAACCCTTTAAGGAGCCCTTAAAGAAGGAACCCTATTTTAATTCTTAAGGCCCCTATATTAACACGCTGAAGCCCATCTCTCCCAGGCATCCCGGGCCCGTTCACAGGGCCGCCAAGTGAGCCGGGCGAGAGTCGCAGCGCTGACGGAGGCGCTTTGTACGCCTCTTCTGAGGGAGCCGAAGATAAACCCTAAACCTAAAACCATTAAACTCTAAACCTTTAGGCAGGGGTTATATATTTAGGATCTTCCATTGTGACGAAACAGCTCATAGTTCACGCTTCAGTCATTTTGAGTTCTGACCTGTGCCTTACGAGAATGCTATGGTCAAGAAACGGTTCAGAGGATTTTCCGATTTCAGGGCTTGGGTTTACCCTAAGGGTCCAAGTACCTAATAATCATATACTCTCCTAAATATTGAGCTACATAACTACTATCCTAAACCCGAGTACCTAGTTGTTGGGTCCTTTGGACCCTTAGGGTTAGGGCTTAGGAGCTTTAGTGTTGAAACTCAGGGTGCAGGTTTCCGTAGTTCGGCGACTGTAGTGCAGGAGGCCGGTAGAGTCTGCCCTAAGGCCCCATAGTAGTTCCTGTTTGTGGTTCATATTTAGAATCCTATAATAATCCCAAAAAGGAACTACTATGGGGCCTTAGGGTGGTTCAGTCTGTCCGGGTTACGTATATTCATTTTGGATTTCGTTTAGGTTCTGGAGCCGCACCGGTAGTCTGAGTTTAGAGTTTAGAGTATCCATAGATCCGTTCCGTAGCAGACGGGGTGCAAAAATCCATACCATAATGCACGCACTGTCTATGCTCAGTGCAGGTTTCGGCTAAGAGCGACGACAACGCGATGTGGCATAAGTGAACCTACCTCCCCCCGTAAACAGATTGAGTTAGGGTTTAGGGTTGGGGTTCTACATAGGTACCGCACAAAGCAGAGGTACCACTTATGCAGCCAACTATTTCGGGTTAACATTTCATGGCCCATGGTACTCAAACATCCAAGCTCACTATTCGCCTTGAGTTCGCCTTGCTTCCACCACAGCGATTTCTGGAACACTCAACTCTAAACCCTGAACCCCGCACTTACTGAGCTCTAAACCCTAAACGCCTTACTCCTACACCCTAAACTCTAAACCCCTTTATAGATCCCTTCAAGGAACCCTTATGGATCCATTTGAGACTCTCTGCCTGCCCAGATGCAGCCGGCAAAGGCCTGGGAGGGGCCTGCAAAAGTGAACAGGTTTAGGATTTAGAGTTCATGGTTGAGGGTTTAGGGGATAAGAGTTTGAGCGTTTAGGGGGTTAAGAGTTTGAGGGTTTAGGGGTTAAGAGTTTGAGGGTTTAGGGGTGAAGAGTTTAGGGCTTTCAGCATTTAAGGTTTACATTCGCCTGTACGGCGTAGGGTTGAGGGGTGACTTAGGTTTGAAGGAGAGCTATAATTAGAACCCCAAAACATACCGAAACGCATACCGAACCCACTGAAACACCCACAAATGTAGGATTTGCAACCATCTTGCCCTAAACCCCAAACCCTAAGCTCCAAGTTCTCACTGCGCCGACCGCGCAAACAACAGCTCCTAAACCTTCCAAAATCACTTAATTAAAGAATATACCTATTATCATTTAAGGTATATATTCTACTAGGATCCCTAATATGTAGTATGATTTAAGGTATATTCCCTCATTCGATTTTGGAAGGTCTGCAGCCTTCTTCGGTCGCCATGCTCTCTGGCGACCGAGCACTCTTCATCACTTGGGGTATATTACCTGGACCCCAAAAGTATGTAGAATAATAGCCTTTTACAGGTATTGGGCCGTTATTCTACCTACTTTTGTAGGTAGGGTTTAGGGTTTAGGGGTTTAGGGGTTTAGGGGGTTCAGGGGGTTCAGGGTTTAGGGTTTCAGGGTTTTATTAGCGGTTCAGGGTTTCGGGTTTAGGGTTCAGGGGTTCAGGGCAGTTTAGGGTTTGGGGTTTGGGGGTTTAGGGGTTTAGGGTTTCAGGGTTTAGGGTTTAGGGTTTGGGGGTTCAGGGTTTCAGGGTTTAGGGTTTCGGGTTTCAGGGTTTAGGATTTGGGGGTTCAGCGTTTGGGGGTTCAGGGTTTAGGGTTTCAGGGTTTAGGGTTTGGGTTATTCGTGTATGGATTTTGAAGGAAGCTAGGATTGACTTGGGGCTTCAAGTCGTAAGCGCTGCTGCTGGCTTATGATACAAACTAATAATATAGGGACCTTAATATAATTAGAATAGGGTTTGGGGGCCCATTATGCTATAACTATAATAAGGAACCCCCCCCCCCCGAAAACAGTAAAGGTAATTATTTAAGCCCCTATATTATGAATCTGACCCCACATCCTACACCGCATAGAATGAGTTGTACTTCTGGAATGACATAAACTTGAACCGATCTTCGGGTTCCGAAGCTTCGGGGTGAGGACCCTCTGCCTTAACCTACAAGCTGCGGTTGGTAGCTTTGCCGACCCGACATCCAGAAAGCAGTGCCGTTTTGGCTATGGAGGCTACACGCTATAGAGTTTAGGGTTTAGGCTGCTCCAGGGTTTAGGGTTCAGGCGGTTTAGGGGCTGCAAGATCAAATGATGCTGAGTGTCTCTCGCACGAGAACCGCCTTCTCCTTCAACGTTTTCTGAGGCAGTCTGTTCAGGATCAAATCGACCCCGTGCACGGTCGCCGAGTATCCTTTCAAAAGCTTGACATCCCTGGTCGCCGATTTGAGCTTGCTGAGCATATGTCCGGGCACCATCGTTGCCATGTCAACGGTCAAGCCATCCAACAACTCGTGCACCTCCCGTATAGAGACCCTCAGAGGAGCCCGTAGAAGACGTCTGTGAGACACCAAGTAACCCATGCTGGAGGTCGAAGACGAGGTCTTTCGGCTTGGTGGGTCTCCCAGTCATCGTGCTTTTTATCGGTAGTAAGGGGCTTTTTTAAAAATTCTACATCACGGGCCATTTCGGGCTCAAGTAACGTTTCAGCATTCTCCTTCCCGAATCGTTGTTCGGAAACTGACTTCAAGCTATACGAAGGAAAGCCTATTTTCGTCTAGATGCTCTGTCTATCAGCCTATATTGCCCTGAACGAAAACTTCACAAGCACCGAAAAGAACAAAACAAACACATAAACCCCTCAAGCTTCAAACCTTCTAGAACCCTTACAGAATCCTATCCGAGCCCTCTTGTCCACCCACCAAAGATGTTCCTGATTAGGAGCGCACTTCTCATCCAATTGCCTTGGAGAGATTTGTGGTGCTCAAATTCACACCGAGGGCACGCTGCCTCGGAACCGAGAGGCTCCAATAGCCCCTAATTAAGAAATATACCTTAAGTTATAGTAGGATCCCTAATATGATTTACGGTATGTTCCTTAATTAAGGGCTATACCTTAAGTTATAGTAGGATCCCTAATACGATTTACGGTATGTTCCTTAATTAAGGGCTATACCTTCAGTTATAGTAGGATCCCTAATATGATTTACGGTATGTTCCTTAATTAAAGACTATACCTTAAGTTATAGTAGGATCCCTAATATGATTTACGGTATGTTCCTTAATTAAAGACTATACCTTAAGTTATAGTAGGATCCCTAATATGATTTAAGGTATATTCCTTAATTAAAGACTATACCTTAAGTTATAGTAGGATCCCTAATATGATTTAAGGTATATTCCTTAATTAGGGGATTTTGGAGTCTCTGGGAATTCGTTGGGTTCTCAGAGGCTCTGAGAGACTTCAGCTTGGGGAAACTATTCCTCCAGAGCTGAGGAAAGGTCTGGCTGTAGGGTTTGGGTCAAACCTTATTCTAATTCTAGGGTCCGTCTAGCGTCCGCCAAACGAGCCAGCTACCGCGCATTGCCACGGCTCGCTGCTATCTGCTGGCAATATCGCTGTACAACTAGAGACAAGGTTCTGCGAAATTCTCTCGGTGTAAACTTCCACCTTAGCTCTTTGCCTAGCAGCTAAACATAGCCAAACCCTATACTCCCTATAGAACACGGAAAAGTCACTCGGGAATCCGACACTGTGCTGCAGGAGATCTGCGGGTTAACTGCCCGGATCCCGACCCTTAGTGTGGGCGCCTTCATAATTTTTAAATAGGGTTTTGGGGGGCATTATAAGGAGCCAGCAAAATAGTATAGGAAATGATTAAGGCCCGTATAGTAGGTTCCTTTTGAGGAAACTGCGTTGAGGCATCATGAACTCGAAGTAGTACGAACAGTATGCTCGGCATGATAACGATTACACAGTCACTAACATTGAGATCCTTAACAGTTAAAGCTTTAACAGAACGAGAAACCCTGTATTGAGTTCCCCGGCCCTTCTTGAAGCAAGTAACGGCGCCGTCGCAAGTCCCTGGCAAGGGCTTCTGCTGCTTTTGCTTCTGCCAGAAGCTCCAACCAAACCCTAACACTGAGAGCCTGAATACTAGGCCCTGCTATAGACCCAAAGCACTCGGAAACCCTCAAGTGAGGCTCGAGTGACACGCACCACAAGACCTACTTGCAGAGCCTCAGAGACAAAACTAGCGGCTCCAAATTGAGGTCTATGAGTATACATATATATATATATATGTTATAGTATGTACGTATAAGTAGGTCAAGGGGTATATCTAGTAGGTATGTTTGTACATGGATCTAATTATAGATCTAATTATATACTTCTGGCTAGATCAAGGGCTTTGCACTGCCGCTTCTTCCATGTGGCTGCTTCGCGAGATAAGCATGTGGGATAAGGTTCAGGGTCACTTCCACAGTGTCTTGAGTGGCAAGGGTCGAAACTGTAAACGAATATGCCGAAACAGCCCTGCAAGGAGGGATCTTTCATGAAGGGGGACCTACGAGGGGCACGTAAATGCACAACTGTTTCCTTCACGACCCTTACGACAATATGGGAACAATACCCCACGAGGAACCCTCAAACCCTACAGCAGCCGACCAAGCACCTGAGGAGGTTCCGGCGCTCCTCTTTCAGGCGCCTTTCCTGCAGAGGTCTCGGGCTTTCGGCGCTCCCAAAGCGATAAGGAATAAGAAACAAACTGCGAAGTGTGTATGTATATATACAGATAGACATATATTGTAGAGAGCGAGCGAGAGAGAGAGAGAGAGAGGGGGGGGGAGGGACAGAGAGAGAGAGAGAGAGTAAGGTTTGCATATTTAGATTGGGGATTCGGTGGGATTTTCGATCAATATGAGGCATCCCTGAGAAATTGTTTTACTTCAAGGCCTAACAGCTATCCCTGATGTACAGCATCATGGCTGCGATGACAGGGGATTCGGGGTGGGGAACGTGTTTGTAGCACATGTTCATGATGTTGACGTCATGGGCGCCATAGCGGAGCATCCTGTACATGAGCTCTACAAAGTGAATCGGGCATCTTCGGAAGCTCTTCGCCTAAGAATAGTTATCCCTTGTCAGGGTCCTCCGGTCAGTCTTTGTAGAAAATGGCTTTGGGTGAACATCCGAAGAGCTAAGCCATGCTTAAAATCAAACTCTGAACCGGTCTAAACCCTAACGCCTATGGTCTCCTATAAACCTATACACAATGACCAAGCCCCAAACTCTTTGAGTTCGAGACTTGAGTTTAATGCGTTGACGTGCTGGGCACCTCTTCGGCCATGCCAACGTTCATCAGCTGAAGCTGCTCTACGCGGCCTTTTCGGGTTTGAGGTCGCATCTACAGAGTTCTTAAAATATGTTAAGCTTGATGGGCGTTATGAGTCATAGGGCTCCTGCAAGCTAGGATCTAGGAGATCTTTATTATGTAAAGGCTTTAGGTTGGGGCTGAGCTTTGAGGTTTAGGGTTTATTAAGATTGTGAATCTGCAGGTTGTGTTAGCTGTGCATCCTGCATACACACAGACTTACACGCAGACAAGTAGACAAACATACAAACAAACAAAAACGAACAAACAAACAGACGAGCAAGCAAGCAAGCAAGAAAGCAAACAACAACACCAGCAAAAGAAACCAACAAAACATCCAACCCAAAACGAACAAATCCAACACGCACACACGCAGACACACAGCCACACAAACACACAGACACACACACACACAAACCCACCCGCACACACACACACACACACGTACACGACCGCGCATGCAGGTGCATGTGCAATTTTGTGTGTGTGTGTGTGACTGTATACGTTTACTAACTTAGATTTTTGTTTTTTGTTTATGCACCTATGTCAACAATACGTCCTCACTCGTACATTTACATGCAAGCACACACATGCCACCATTCTGACAGCTGGTGTAGACAAGAAAACCATGTTGTTCTAACCGGTTGCGAGTGATGATGAATGCGCAGGTAGATTCATCTCTGTGCAATGTGTGCGTTTGCACACCGTTGTGAGCAGATGCACGTGCGAATCGTGAGAACATGCCGTTGAATACGTACATTCATCGCGCGATCAGCATGAAATATGATGTGTATGATTCCTGTATGATCTCAACACTGGCTAAACACCAGTCGTAAGGCACGAGCCTTACCAGCAGTCCATCCAAATTCGTCGTATTTCCTTTGCATTCTCATCCGACTCACATCACGTCCAGCGTCCGGGTGATGGTGCAGCTTCCTCACTTAGTCTCCGTGTCAGACCTTTCGTCTGTAGCCATCTAGGGGAAAGCTACGCGCCACATTCCGGGTGCATACTGCGATAATGCGATTCGGACTGCTGCTGTACACAATATACACAACACATCTGCTGTGAACCTGCCAGCGCTCGGCCTGTTGTGCGCGCAGCCCGGAGACAGATTGCCAGATGAACATAAATGTGTACATAGTCTGATGGTCACGGGCAAACAGTAAGAAAGGATAGATGGGGCATGCAGATGAGTCACACCACCAAAATCAACAAGCGGATGGGCAGGTCGATAGCTATGCGCCGCTGCATCTCGTCTTACAAACATGCATCTGAAGTGCAGCTCCTGATTCCAAATTCGTAACACGCTGAGGTTCAGGGTTTAGGATGCACGTAGGGTACGGTATCCTAAACTCTGGGCCTGAACCCTAAACAGACTTGATCTGCCGCCTTCCCTGGCTGCTCGGTGCGACGCCGCCTGGCGGTTATCTGGTCTTCGGCCGCCGGTGTAGGAGTTTAGGGTTTAGGGCTGTTAGGAGTGTAGGGTTTCGGAATTTAGGGATTATAGCAGCCCTGACAGTACCCCTTTTTGTAGGATGTAGAGTCGGTTTAATTAAGTTTAGGGACTGAGCTACACCACCGGCTTGTGCAACTGCAACCACAAGAGTTGCTTTGCCGGGTCCTCGAAGTGACTCTGGTTCCCATGGCAAAGCCCCACACAGCACGAATCGAGCAAGCTGCTATTAACTTCTTTGCAAGAAGCAAACTGACAATAAACTTGTTGCAAAGATTTGACTTTCCATGGTTCCTTCTAGGGTTTGGTGCTTCGACAGGGTTTAAGAAGTTTAAGACCAAGGTTGTCTTGCTAGATGGGCGTTTCTGCTCCGAGGATTAACTTGGCTTGGGCTTGAGCCTCCAGGAATAAGAACTACTATAACGGGTTACTACATTGGTTTGCTATTAGGGCTACTATAGGATACCATAGGGGGATTATCTTCTTTCTCTTGGTGCTTGGTCTTGGGCTTGAGCTTGGTTCCTTCCGATATGGCAAGCCTCCCCTGAACCACATTCTATTGGACAGACCCGCCGAACCTCGGAACCACAGAACCCATGAAATCCTTACCCAAAACCCTAAACCCCATAATCCTTGTCAGGGTTTAGGGTTAAGTTTCGGTGATTCGGGTTCCTTTTCAACCCACCAAAGCAACGGCGCACCCGCAGCACGGACTTGTAGCTGTCCCCGAAAGCATCCGAGAGGTCGAACTGGGTGTGCGGGTTCCAAGGCTTCTTGTTGGAAAGGTTTACCCATAGGCCCCATAGTAGTTCCTTTTTGGGGATTGCCTTATAGGATTCTATTTTCTGAACCCCAAAAAGGAACTACTATGGGGCCTCTGGGTAGGGCTTGTGCGGGTTGCAGAGTTAAGGATACGAGGTTCAATCTTTGAAAATTACGTCTTCGGGCTCGGAGGGCTATGGGAGGGTTGCCAGTAAACTTGAAGCAGCAATTTTCGAAAAGCTGCATGTTTGTTCTGGTGTTTTGAGCGGCATGCACGAGATGGTCTTCAGGCTTCATCCTGCAATACATCTGGCGGGAAGCATTTTACGGCAGGGTTTTACCGGGGTTGGGGGATGTGTACTTTACAGAACTCTGGCTTTTCCCAAAGGAGTCTGAAGAAATGGTATTGGAATTATTCTACGGTTTAGGGTTTAGGGCTTAAGGTTTGGGGTTTATGGTGCCCTAAAGTTGGCCCTAAAGCCTAAACTCAACTCTCCAAGCCCAAGACGTCAGGGTAGTACTGCTGGAAGACCTGGACGGCCTGGGTGATGAACGGGTTCGAGCCGTCCTGGCAGTTCCGGTGAGGGTTTAGGGTTTAGGGCTTAGAGGGTTTGGGGTTTAGGGTTTAGAGCTTAGAGGAAACTAACATAACCTATTTTTTGTAGGTTCTTATTCTAAATACCAATATGGATTTTATAGGGACCCTATGAAAAAGTAGGGTTTTGGTTGGCTACGGTAGCGGATGCTTTCAGGGTTCATTTTCGGGTCCCTAGAAGGGCTCCTGTTCCTAAACGGGTTCCGGGTTTTCAGGTGCTTTCTGCGATTTAAGAGCTTTGGATTTTCGGTTCAGGGGTTTAGCGAGATACGAATTTTCCGACAGTGATATCCAACAACGACATCCTCAGCCTGCCTCCACAAGCCAGCAATGTCAAGCACGGATAAGCACGGTGGACTCAGTAGGCTCACACACACTATACAGCCATGGCTTACGGCTTACGTTTACCATGTAGATGGCAAACACAGGAAGCCTACAACAAAAAACATCAATGACCACACTACAATAGCAGCAATGCAAAAGCGCAGCATCAACAAAAACAGAGGCTTTCAGTACAAGTAAATCTCGCACGAACTAGCATGCGGAGCAGCAAGCGACCCACGGCCGCGACTTTTTTTGGATCTTTGAGGGAGGGTGGCTCAAGGGGGAAGGGGCCCTTAGGGGACCTTAGTGAGTAGTAGGGAGAATTGGGGATTGCTAGGTTATGTGGTACACCTGTTGATGCTCAAGCAGGTCGAACCTGCTTTCAGGCATAGGAGAGGGTGATTAGATTGCTTCTGAAGTGCGGATCTTCGATCCCCCCATCTCTTTGGACTCTACGTGGAGAGCCGGATCTCTCAGACCCAAAGCACCACGGAATCGTCAGCCCTCAACCGCCAACCTTCAACCCTGAACCTTGCAACCTGCACCCGAAAGCCTCACCCTGAAACATCGAAGTCCCGCATAATGAAGTCCAATATAGGGCCCCCCAAAAAAGCACATAAGCAAAAATTAGGAGAGGGATATCCCATATAAACCCCCGTATAATGAAGCCCAATAAGGTAGGGATATCCCATAAAATGCTTATGCTTATGTGCTTTTTGGGTCCCTAACAATAAGCTAGGGATGTCCTTGTAAAATGCTTGTGCTTAGGTCCTTGTTTGGGGCCTAGTAAGAGGGGAAGGTACTGCACACCTTGGCCACGGGGACGATGCTCCGTGGGGCCTGACCAGCACAGAGCAGGGGCTGTTTCTGCATCGTGAGAACCAAAAGTAAGAGCCCCAAAATCGGAAACCCAGCAGCCTCAATCCTGAAGAGTAATGCATAGTCAATCCCAGCACTATCTGTCCTTGATCGGTTTCCAACTTTTTAGGGGCTTATTATAACATACCCCAGCCATAAAAAGTGAAGACGGCCTTTTGAACCTTGCGAGTCATTCTGCTAAACACGATCCTCTTCCGCCCGTAACGGAACACACAATACACCATCTCGATGTCCCGCCGAACCGAAATTCCAACACAAAGCCCTAAATGTAATGTAGTGGCCGTGCCTAATGATTAGAGTGGGGTTCTGGTCTTGGGGCACAGTATAGAATCAGTATGATAAGGAACCCTGCAAATCATGCATGCCGGCATATTAGGGTTCAGAATTCCAACACAAAGCCCAACACCCTAAATCCTAAAACCTGAACCCCTACACCCCAAAACCCTGAAAACTAGAACCCAAAACCCTAAACATTAGAGAGCCCTAAAGTCCACAGACCCCAAAACCCTAAAAACTAGAACCCAAAACTCTAGACACTGCTGGTAGAACCCTAGGCCCCGAAACCATCCTGGAAGCAAAGACCGGCCGCCTTCTCTCCCAGTTCCGGAAGATAGGGTTTGAACCGCTCGAAATCCTTGTCCTGTCTCAGACAAGGGGTCGATCGAGAAGTAATATAGGGGCCTTAATGATTAGAATAGGGTTCCTTTAAAAGGTTTCCTAAAGGGGTCTATAAGGGATCCATAGTAGGGTTCTATGATATAGGGGCCTCAATGATTAGAATAGGAGTTTTGGGGGTATGCTATACTAGAATCCTAACAAGGAACCCCCCACAGTAGTATTCGTAGTGATTTAGGCCCTTATATTATGGGTTCCTTGAAGGGTTCCTTACTTTATGAGCCCGAAAAGGTTTATTGTAAGGGCTCCATAAAGGTTCTATGATGCAAGGGCCTGGCTACGCCTGAATAACTAGAACAGGATGTTTGGGGGGGTATACTGATACGTAATTGTATAAAGACTACACGAGCATAATACTAGTAACATTTTCGACCCAGGTTGGACACAAGGCTAGAAACCAGCAGGTTGGAACGTCCGTTTCCCCCAAAACCGCGAAAGGCTCTTCTAATGATGAAGGCCCGAATTGAAGTGTTTGCTTGCATTGCAAATTCTTGTGGTACCCGCCAACCACAGGAGAGCGCCTCCAACCCACCCGTAGGCCCCAATGCAGTCTGCGAAGGACATTCCCTGGGCATCAAAACAGCCCAAAAGCCTTATATAGTATGGTCTTTGGGCCCAAAAGCCTTAATATACGATTCCTTAGATCGACAAATTCGATGCCCAAAAAAAAACCGCTGCAAGACTGTGCCGCACACCACCCCAGGCGGATCGGTCCCGTGCCAAAGCCCTAAACCTAAAGCTCTCACATTACAACCCCCGACTCCTGAATCACTGAACCCTAAGCTCATAAAGCACTACAAATTCATGAAGAACTCCAAAATAGGAACCCATACACCCTTAACCCTGAACTCTAAATCCCTAAACCCTACCTAGAGGATCATACCCTACCCCTTTTTTAGGGCGCCTACTTTTTAAGATAGCAGATCCTAACCATAAAAAGGTATCCTAAAAAAGGGGTAGGGTATGAGCCTCTAGGTAAAACCCTATCCTGACCGAAAAGGGCGCGGTTTGACTGAACTCCTCCTCTTCCTGCTTGTCGAGAATGGCGATCATCGTGTTCAAGGCTGGGACCTCCCCAAGATTGGGGCTTGACGGCTCATTTTAGGGTTTCGGGGTTAGGGTTAAGTTTAGGGTTTCGGGCTCGGTTCAGGGTTTCGGGCTCGGTTTAGGCTTTAGGGTCGTGTTCGTGGCTGGGACCTCACCAACTGGGTTGTAGTTTTGGGGCCCTTAAAAGTATTTATGAATAGGTACCTCTATAGGAACCATAAGGGAAATTGTAAAGAGGTCCATGTACCCAAATAGGATATGCTTTGGCCCCACAGTTCCTATATAGGGACTACTTTAAGGCCAAAGTAATATACTATTTGGGTACATGGACCTCCCCAAGATTGCGTTTCCGGCTTGGGGCTTGGGGCCCCAATACGGTTTAGGGTTCAGGGTTTAAGGGGTTTAGGGTCTCCCAAGATTGGGCTTCGGGCTTAATTAGGGCTGAACGTTTACGGATAATAAAGAGTTTAGGGGTTAATTGTCTTCTTTTGTTGTGGGCTCTTTTCCAACGGTCTAGGGATTGAGGTTTAGGGCCTATACGCTCGATTCCGCAGCCCTGGAACAGGAGCGGTTCACATCAATTGATCCATTCTTCCTCGGGTATCCTGAAGCCCAAAACTCAAAGCCCTGAACACTAAACCTCACGCGCTACGCCTTTGGTTCAAAAGGTACCCTGCCCCAGACTCTACAAACTAGTAGGTTGTCAATACCGTAGTTGTAAGGAACCCGCCCAAATCCTGCAAACTACCTGTAGGCTCATGCCCTACCCTTTTTCGGGGTATCTACTTTTTTTATACAACAGATCCTAACCATATAACCAGGTATCCTTAAATAGGGGCAGAGCATGAGCCTCTAGGTAGTGGGCTACGACCTCGAAGTCCCTAAACCCTACAGTAGAAGCCAAAAAGTTGGAAACCCCATAGCCTCAATCCTTAAGAGTAATGTATAGGGAATCCCAGCACTATTTGGCCTTAATCCAGTTTCCAACTTTATGGGGTTTACTGTAATTAAGCCTTAAACCCCAAACCCTGAACCTTAAACTCTAAAACCTAACTGTTGGAAATCCAACACAATAGTAAATCCAAGCTCCAAGCCTCGCAGTCGAAAGGCGCTATTGAAACCCTCATTATGTCATAAGCCCCTATGAAACCCTACATACGGTTGATATAAATCCTGCATTACCCATATAATAAGGGATATACTATAATTCCCATAGTTCAAGGTCCTTAAGGTAATGCAGGATTTATATCATCAACCGTAGTGTAGGGTCTCCCTGAGGCTTGTGACATTAGCCTCTGAACCATATACCCTATAGGACAAAAATCACAAAACCTAAACTCCAGAAGCGACTGTAGGCCTTGTCCACATAGTCCGCCTCGGAGTCCTCCACCTGTTCGATACACTTCTGAGGGTGTCTAGCCGTATCTAGGGGTAATTAGAAGCACTGTTCAAGGGTTTTGCAACCCGGAACCCGAGGTCTAGGCTTTATTGTTTCGGTTTGATCAAGAGGTCCGAACATACTGCTTTGCAGATTGTGCTGCAGAGATACACTCCATGGTTGGGGAGGCTCACTACTCCTCCTACGTCTACTCCTACTACTGCTACTACTACCACTACTACTACTACTACTACTACCACTACTGCAACTCCTACTACTGCTGCTACTGCTGCCGTTGCTGCTACTACTACTACTACTACTGCTACTACTACTACTACTACTACTACTACTACTGCTCCTACTACTATTGCTACTGCTACTGCTGTTGCTGCTGCTGCTGCTGCTGCTGCTGCTGCTAATACTAGTAACTATAACAATCAAAATGCTGATACTGGACTAAAAACAACGTTCATTCGTAATAGTGATAGAAACAAGAATATTTTCAGAACAGTAATCATGACCATAATCATAATCATCAAGGCCCGTGCGCCCGACGCCTCCGGCAGCGCAGATGTCGCTGCGGAGTGAACTGGCAGGCTCTCGCCACTCAACCTGCATCTATCTGTGTACGGGATTAGGATTTCGGTTCGAGATTACTATTTATACAGTTTCAGTTGCAGGGTTCAGAATTTGGAGCTGAGGGTAACTACAGGCGGTTAGAGGGGCAATATAGTCAGGACTTTCCGGGGATCAGACTTTAAAGTTTTGGGTCAAAAGTGTGCAAAATGCCTCACAGACGATCAATGAACATCATCATGACTTCTGGCTCGACTACGACGCACAAGGTATATGTTTTACCTCTGTCGCACAGGGTCTGGAAGAAGAAACCCCTTATGTCTAAAAGGCTTCCTTGAGAAAGGTCTCTCGACACAAGTGCGAGTTGCTTGCCTAAACTATCTGCTCTCCTCGGAGCCAGCAACGAGAAGTTCTGGCAGAAACCCGCGACTGTGAAGAAAGCTCCCCTGAACCCTAGGACTTGAGGGGGCCAAGCATCTGTAACAACTCTTGGGAAAAACTGCCACTGGAGCATGTTGAAGCTTTGATACCCTTAAGGCAACCTTACCAAGTGATACACGACCCCGCACACATGCACGATTGCTATACTATCACCGTAGTAAATTGTCACATTTGGAAGCACTACACGACTTGTGACAGCAAGTTTTCTCATACTTTCAGATATCTTGAACCGTTCAACTAGCACCCTGCCTTCACAAGTGCAGTAGAGGCATGCACTAAACCGTAATCCAGCAGCAGCAGAGGACTTCAACACCATATCCCCTGTTCCCCCACAACCACTGCGGCCCTCAACCCCAAAAAGATATCATAAAGGGCGTTATAGGCTTGATCAAAGTTTCATAAGGTTACCACAAAAAGAAATTCAGGCCTGTGTTGAAAGGAAGTTTCCGAGTTCAGGGTTTAGGCAAGTTTAAAGCCTTAGGGATAGGGACCACATGATATCACTACACTTTCTTGTGAGGCTTGCCTCAGAATCCATAAAGCCTACTGTTTTAGGGGTCATAACCTGCTATTTTGTAGGGCTTGTGGTTGCGTGTAGTATAGGTCAGTCATATTTGGTGAAAAGAATCTCTTCCGACTACTGTACCAAAGGCTCCCGAAATATGGGCACCCCTACTACCTTTAGCCCTCTGCTCAACGCCTAAAACCCTGAACCCTCCAAATCCTACCCAAAAACCCAAACCCGCAATCCTAACCAAAGACCCTAAACCCAACCAGAACAGCCAGGCCCAACATCTGCCAGACGAGAAGCTGCTGATGCACCCAGGCTTTCTCGATCTGTCGATCCGCCTCGCCGCCGCAACAGCAATGTAGGTTTAGGGTCAGGATTTTGGGTTCAGGGTAGGAGCAGGAGTAGTAGGGTAGTAGTAGCAGTAGCAGTAGCGGAAGCAGTAGCAGTAGGAGTAGTAGTAGTGGTCGTCGTCGTCGTCAACGTCGTCGTAGTGGTAGCAGCAGCAGCAGCAGTAGCAGCAGAAGCGGTGGTGGTAGTGGTCGTGCTCGCGGTGGTGGTGGTGGTGGTGGTGGTCGTGGTAGGTAGTGGTAGTGGTAGTGGTAGTGGCAGTGGCAGTGGCAGTTGCAGTGGGAGTGGGAGTAGGTAGCAGTCCTGGTGGTGGTGGTCATCGCAGTCTTCCATATAGCATTAGCAGCAGCAACAACGATACTCCCAGAAGCAAGTCTTGGCCTGCGCTTGCACCATCAGCCGTTCGGCGTAGTTGGCGAAAGGATCAGCGCCGCCCGGGGCCTTGCGAGTTTTTCGTATTCATGCGAATAATTCAGGACCACCATGACTAGCCCGTCTAGTCTATCATATCTTATGCATGTCGAACCATGTCCCGAAGCACCCTCAAAGTGGCAGCCTTGCTCCGGACAAGCCGGAGGGCTTCATGATTCTGTGCCAGGCGAGGCATGGAGAGTTGCCCGGCGCTTCCTGGAAATCCTCTTCGGGTTTAGGGCTGAGAGTTTAGCGATTTAGGGTTTAGGCTTCGGGTTTAGGGCTGAGGGTTTAGGGTGAAGCTGCTGGCGAGCGGTGGCCATCGCACTTGAGATGCCAATGGCCGATCGCTGTGTGGCAATCCACAGAGCCAAAGCCCATCAGATTGGCCCAGGACGCCATCATACCGGTTAGCCATAGACTATATATAAGCATACGATCACGCACCATTGAAGGACCGAAGCCAATAACTTCCGAAATGACTTCTCAAACATTCTGACAACGAACAAATCGCAAAACACGCAAGACCTTGAAGCGCTTCGCACTTTAAAGACCAAAATCCACAACACTGAAACCTCTGCGATGCCGGCGCGAACCCGAGCTTCAGCATGGTGGCAGCGGCTGTGGTGGTGGTGATGCTTACGGTGGTTATTAACGTTGCGGTCAGGCTCGCAGTGAAGGTGATGATGGTCATGGCCCACATAAATGAATGCAACAGAACCGTTCGCAAACACGCCGTCCTCAATGCTCGAATCCTAAACATTTACAAGGCTTGCTATTGCCCGGCCTTTGCACCCGAAACATTCTTCACGGAGGCTGTCTCGCTCGCCGCCTCATTGGGCGGCTTTCGCCTCAGCAACCACAGCGTCCAAATTCAACAACAGTTTTGTGCTTGAGGTTTAAGGTTGAGGTCTCGGAACTTTACAACAAACAGTTCTGGGATGTTCATATATGGACCCCATGACCGAGTGCTAAAGTAACCCTGCAAAGAAGTCAGCTCTAGCAATTATAGCACTGTGCGGAAATCCCGCGAACCAACACGCCAAACCCAAAGCAGCAGAAGAGTGAGTGTGCGTCTAAAATAGGAGCCTTAATCCTTGTAATAATTATAGTACAATATACCCCCAAAACCCCATTCTAATTATTAAGGCCCCTATATTAAACCATGGAACTCGACCGGAAGCAGCCAAGGCCGAGTTTTTGCTGGGTCTTCATATGAACTTACCTATATAGTCTCCATTGTAGTTCCTTTTCTTGGTTTAACCTATTTCTTTTAGGATACAATACGTATACTCGGAAATTGCGAGGTCTTCATATGAAAGATATACTTGGAAATTCACGGGGGCCCTAGAAACAAATTAGCATGCTGCAATTGAGCCCGAACTCCGTTCCCTAAGGGTCCATGTACCCAATTCACACAGTATATACTATGGGCCCAATGTACCTATATAGGGAGTACTTTAAGGCCACAGTATATACTACTGGATACATGGACCCTTATACCGGAAACCCATAGAAGCCTTATGGCACCCTTTAAAGGATCCCTAAAGGAACCCTTTAGGTGCATGGACCCAGAGGGTTTCTCGAATCAGACTATTACGGAAAGGCCAGCTAGCGCCCAGAAGCCCGAAATCCAGAAAGCCATAGGGCTTAGATGGGGTTTAGGGTTTGTAGGGGTTTAGGGTTTAGGGTTTATAGGGGTTTAGGGGTTTGGGTTTTGGGGGCTTTAGGGGTTTAGGGTTTAAGGGGTTTTGGGTTTTGGGTTTTGGGGTTAAGGGCTTCAAGAACACTGGTAAGGGTATGAAACTCTCGCACAAACCAAAAGTCCTAAACTCCAAAGGCCCCCCCCCCCAAAGCATCCTAAACCACAAAGCCCCAAGCCCTATAAGCATTAAACCTGAAAGGTTTCATGCTTCCGCTGTGGCCTTCAGGTGAAGAGCCCCTAGGATTTACGGTTGATATTGTCTTATTACTACTATTATACCTTAACCCTCCAAAACCTACTTTTTCGTAGGGTCCCTATAAAATCTATATTAGGGTTTATAATAAGAACCCACAAAAAAGTCGGTTTTGGTAGGTTCGGGTATTTAATAAAAAAAAATATTCTTAGTCCTGATGAATCGAAGGCTTTTGTTGCAGAGTATCTGACCATGTGCTTCGCAAGAAGGCTCAGAAGGCTTCAGGGCCTAACTAGCCTATACTATACATACCCTAAACCCTAAACCCAGAATCCTCAACCCTAAACCTTGAAGGCCCTAAACCCCGAAAACCATGTTCCCGGCTCCGACGTTTCCTCCTCCTCCTGCTGCTTCTGCTGGAACCTGGGTGACCAACAAAGCCAAGGCCTATTCCTTGAGGTCGGTTATCACTCGGTTTAGGGTTTAGGGTTTGGGGATTTCCCATTATTTACGAGGATTCTTACTATCATTGTTATTGCTCTTGTGATTACGATGATGTTATCATCATCGTTGTTGGGATTACTGCCAATATTACTATAGGGTTGGGCTGCAGAATTGGGAGAGCCTCATCCCAACAGCCCGATTATGCTCTCCCTCCTCAATCTCGAAGGCACGAAACCTGTTCAAACCTCCCTGGACACCTGATCAAGACCTACCTCCACACAATAGAATTCAATTTTTGGTGTTATTCGCATGCCATGATCTTCAGTTGCTTGCAGCGTTTACGGTTGAAGGTTATTATTGCATGTGCATTTTTCTTGCTGATTGGGTCCGCCGCTAGCTCCCTCTACAGTACCTTGAACCCATGACTGGCAGACTGGAGTTTAGGATGTTCTTGGGGTTGAGGGTATTTCGGGTTTGAAGAGAAGGGTTTTGGGCTCCGCGTTTGGCTTTCGGGTACTCTTGGGGGTACTGCTGTAAGGCTGAACCGCCGACACCCTAGACCCCGAAACCCAATTGCCTGTACCACCCGAAAGGCCCCAAAACCATGCAGAAAAACTGAAGTGACAATGCCCAAGCGTCACAACCGCGTCCCTAAAACCGCCTCAAACCGCGACTCTCGACCCACCCCACCCCCCCCNCCCCCCCCAAGCCAAGGTCCCTCTAATGGCAGGGAATGCATAAACCCTCGGAGACTGCCGTGGTTCGAGTCAAGAATCGAACATCTTACAGTCCTGCAGCCTGAAACATCCTGAAACCCATAGTTATACGGGAGTTTCCGAAATTTAGGGGGTACCTTATTTTGGGGTCCTTAGAATAAGGATCCTACTATTTAGGGTATTAGATTAGGGTCCCCTATTTTCGGAAACTCCCATACCGGTATATCCAAAAGCCCTGGATAAGTCGACGTCCAGTAGATAGGGTAGACTCACCATGGGCAATAAGACTTTGCGGCCAATGACTCAGGGGGTTCTTGCACATTCTTGTACAAGGGGTACGAAGGATGCTACCATATGCCTCGGATCTCATATTGAATCGCTTCTTCTTGTCTGAAGATTGCAGATCCTGACACCTGAACCGACTGCAAGCACAAAAAGCACCCCCCGGAGATCTTATGCTAAGGACGACTTTGGATCTACTTTGGGTCTCCGGTCCCTGAATGTCCTAATATAGGGGCCGTAACAATTAGAATGGGGTCTGGGGTTATTCTATACCCATAGTAAGGATCCCCCAAAAATAGTATTGCTAATTATTCAGGCCCCTATGTTATGTCCCATGCTTTAGGGTTTGGGGCCTCGGGCTTTTTGCGATGCCCAGTGACTCTGCAAATCGACTCCTTCTTTGCCTTGGCGCGCTGGTGACGCTGGTGGGCCTCAACCAATCCGCAATCCACGCGAGTGTCGGGTCCGGGCGGTTCCGTATGCAATAGCATGTGGGGTTGATTGACGGAACCTCCTGATTGATGAGACTCGTGTTCTAGGATTCTAGGGCTGGGGTTACGCTTAGGGCTCAGGGTACTCACAAGCTGGATCAGTGGTCTGTCGTTCCGGCATCTTTCAAGCGAGTGGATTGGACGAAGTGCTATAACTTCATATCCTCGAGCCCCTACGCCTAAAGTCTAAGGCCGTAAACCCCTAAGCCTAGTAAACCTCAAACCTAAAATGTTGTGACCCTAAAACTAAAACCCCGCCGCCAGAAACCCTTCAAGATCAGAATACAGTAAACTCCATAAAGTTGGAAACCGGATTAAGGCCAAATAGTGCTGGGATGCCCTATACATGACTCTTAAGGATTGAGGCTATGAGGTTTCCAACTTTTGGGCTTCTACTGTAAAGAGTGCACTAAGGGTCCAAGTACCTAATAGTCATATACTCTCCCAAATAGTAACCTACATAACTACTATCCTAAACCCAAGTACCTAATTATTGGGTCCTTTGGACCCTTAGGGATGCAGACCGCAGCAAACCCACAGTTTCAAAGGTGAGCCCGGGAATCCGTCTAGGAACCTCATCGAATCTCCCTCTGGAAAACCCTTACACTGTCCAGTATCTTAGGGGAATTATAAAGGTTAACCTTAAGGGGATCATATAGGGATTATAGTACCCAAAAAGGTTAAAGGTTACATACTCTACTACTAAGAACCCTTAGACACCCTAAACCAAAAAAATAATGAAAACCCGTCGCTGAGAGCGCCGGCTCCTCGGGTGCCGCGTTCACCATCACCGGTTCCGGAGCCGGCGGCCTTAGCTTTGGGGTTTTTTTAGGGGGCTTGGGGCGTTTACGGGGTTTCGGATTTTATCCCTAAGCCCTAAACCCCAAACCCTAAACCCTAAACCTTAAACCCTAAACCTTAAACCCTATAAACCTTAAACCCTAAAACCTGAATTTTGTGATGGGTCTCAGCGGCTTTAGGAACTCAACAGGCTTTGACAGGGCCTCCACAGGGTGTCAGAAGGAGGATTTACCAAGCGCCTGGGACTGGGAGGGCTGCGTAGCTGAGGGATGAAGATCCCAGACCTTCCTAAATCCCTCAATTAAGGAATATACCTTAAATCATATTAGGGATCCTATTATAATTTAAGTATATTCCTTAATTAAGGAATATACCTTAAATCATATTAGGGATTCTATTAGAATTTAAGGTATATTCCTTAATTAAGGGATTTTGGAAGGTCTGGGATTAGTGGGGCCTTTGACCTTTGGGGATTTAGGGCCCGTGCGCAGTTTTAGAGTTCCCGAGGAGGCCTCTTCAATTTAGTTTTCCGCTCCGGGGTTTAGGGTTTAGGGGTTTAGGGGTTTAGGGGTTTAGGGCTTAGGGTTTAGTTTTTAGGGTTTGGTGTTGAAGAAGACGGTTTTGTTGGATCAGTGAGTCTAGCGGTTTTGGCCGCAGCTGAAGTAGTCAAAAAGGGTTTTCAACAAGGTTGAAGGCTCCGGCTTCCATGTTTTTCGCTGAAGTAAAAGGTTTTGCGTGCGGTGTCTCTACGCAGCGTGGGAATTTGTAGGATCGCCTATTTGAGTCTACATTCAACTCCACGTCTGTTCTGAAAGTCCCAACGAACTAATCATAAAAAAATTCACCCTTTCAGTAGCCGAACTCGAATAGAAACTGAAGTGAGCGAAAGCTTGGGCTCTTCAGAGTTCACAGTTAAGGGTGCAGGGTTAAAGAGGCCTCAGGCAAACCAGTGAAGGGCCCTAATTGTGCTAACCAGGGTTGTGGAAGCCTGGGGTTTCGGATTTAAGCCTAGAGTTTAGGGTTTAAGGTGCTGCATTACAGCTACATCGGAGAGACAAGCGAACTGTCGTACTAGTCGTGACGGAAGTAGGCTCACTACACTTTAAGCTGCTTTACCGCATCGCGCGGTCGTTTAAACAGTTCCTCAGCGAGACTCGACCTAGCCGTAAACCCCAAACTACAAGCATCGCCTTGTCCGCTCACAACAGCTTGATAGTCATGCCAGATTCACCGGCTTAGGGATTTAGGTAGGGTCTCGGGCATACAGACTGGAACCCAAAACCGAGAATCTAAAGCATAAACTCTGAAACCCCAGGAACACACCCCAAAATCGGACTGGGGCAACCACTTCTGGGCAGCCTCATGTTGCCTTTGCGCCCAGAGATGGAAGCCTTGGCAAAAACACTGCAAAAGGGACCAGAAACTGCAATGGCCTGCAACAACCCTTAAGTTGGGAATATTCCTGGAACTGTGTGGAGGATCCCAGCAGGCTATTGCAGAAATAGGTGTGTAAAAGCTTGGAGGGCAACGAGAAAACTGGGCTTAAAGGCTTGGCAGCTTGAGCTGCAGGCTACTGTAGCGGCTATAGGCTATACATTGAACATCGTCCCTTCTCATCGTTCTTGTGGAGGAATCGCAGTTTAAGCTGCCATATCAGGATGTATAGCAAAGCCAAGTTTTTCGTTATCTGATTTCCTTAGCACCCATAACATGCCAAAGAACGCCCCTATGCCCTTAAATCGAACAGCAGCTATCCCTGACTTTGCGTGCAGGTGAAGGCTTCTTGGGAGTTGCTTCCCTGGCCAACTCTCATATATTGTAGCATCTTCATAGTGGGAACCCTAAGGCGCTCAGGAATAACATTTAATATTGGTATGTAGGCTTCCATACTCTCTCTGTGTATATATATATGTATATATGTGTATGTATAATGTATATATATATATATATAGATATGCCCCAGTTCTTTAAAGGCTTACCGCGCCGCCACTCGCAAACCCAAGCCCAGGCCTTCATTCCCAATAGCTCTGCGCCTTCAACCCCCAAACGCCTACATAGGGTTCAGCGTACGGGTTTAGGGTTTAAGGCCTACATAGGCTTTAGCGGCTGCAACAGCCATCAAACCCCTCAAGACTGCAAGAAATTAAAATCATCCCC
>BGNK01000561.1:30000-103112 GCA_003297005.1 Symbiodinium sp. clade A Y106 | reverse complement strand
CCGCCCCCGCCCCCCATGCTCCAATGCATTGTAGAAACCCGTCCTTGAACATACGACCACCCCAACACCCTCAACCAAAATTCTTGAAGCCTAAACTCCGCGATACCGCCAGTGCCGAAACTGGATACCAAGAGCCCTCGTGTCGAGGCTTTTGCTGGCCAATCCAGAGGTGAATGCCGGCACATGAGCCTTGCGCATGCCACTTGCTTTTTCCGTGTTTCTCTCCAAAGGAGCGATGTGTACACTGTCAGACTGTATACCCGGGTCTGAATATGCAACTATGTGCATGTCCGGCTATACCCAGATACGAAACTATGGCTCTTTATCTCTACGTTTATTGTTCTTTGCATCTAGTTGTCCCACCTATAAGCAGCTTGTGCACACATATAAAAACCAGTTCTCGTTTTGCTTGTTGTTGTATATATGCTTTGCAAGCATATCGACAGACGCGTGTCTGCGCCTTCACGGCTTCTTATGGGAATCTGGCTGCACTTCCCACTTTTCTTTCCAAGGTTCTGAATGTGATGAGAACAGTGTTTGAACTACACGTTCCCTTCAAAGTATTGGTGAGTGGGAGTTTTTTGTAGGGTTGTAGGTATGGTTGCCGAACTAGGGTTCCAAGCAGTAGCACTTGTAGTTACCATCGTCAAGGCTCTAATCATTAAGTCCCTTCATGTACAGTAGCAACCACGAAATGGGAACTTGAGTGCCCTCATAGCGGCATGCAAACTAAAAAAACATTCGCTCATATCCTTCGTGGTTCAGCCTTCAACTTTATGGGCTTACTGTAATGACGGATAGCTTTCGAAACTTATCCTCCAAACGGTGAAATTAGGCCAACTCGGTGGTGCTCAACATAAGGCCCCAAGCCCAAACTTGAACTAAACCTTGGAAACAAACCTGAAACCTCTCCACATCTCCGCCCGGACCAGCCTCTTCTGATTCCACCTGCGAGGGTGCATCAGGCGGCCTGGGCGGGGAAGAGCCCACGACAAGATAAACATGCCTTGAGAAAACATCTTTATTGTGGTGCGACCATTTAAATAGCCCTAGAACCTTATAAACCATAAACCTTAAACCCCAAATAACCTGACAAGTGTAGAAAACAGCACTCCAGAAACGCCCAAAAACGCTGAGCAATTGCCCAGCCTGGCTGGACTGACACCGCGTTGTATGCCATGTAATTATGTATGTAATGTAGGGGCCTTATAGAATTAGAATAGGGTTCCTTTTAAAGGGGTCTATGAGGGCTACCGTTAGAATAGGGTTTTGGGGCCCTTTATACTATACTTACAATAGGGAACCACCAAAATAGTTTGGGTAATCTGTATGTATGTATGTATGTGCACTTGGACCGCTAGGGCTATTTTGCGACCCGTATACACCCTAAACCCCAAATTATCAGGAGTGCACCTTACGGTCTATGAACTTTGAGAGGCCAGCCAAGGGCGCGACTTGTTCAGCTTCTGCTGCTGGTGGAGGCGAAACTGCTCCTGAATCCGCCCCACACTCTAAACTTCTAAACCCCAAACCCTAAACTCTCTAAAGAACATCTCAACCCGAAGCCCTAACCCCTGAAGAAATGCAAACCCTAAACCCTACACCCCGAAGCCCTGAGCCCAGGAGCCGCCTGGGGGGAAGGCCCCCCCCCGACTCTAGCCTGAACCCCAAGCCCTAGACTAGGAACCTAAAAAACCTACCTTTTTGGGGTTCCTTATTATGATTTCCTTATATAAGTCCGTAAAAAGGTAGGTTCTTCAGGGTCCAGGTAGACTAGGAACCTAAACATAGGACCTGAAACGTAAGAACCTGAACAGTACAGTCCTAAACCCGAACCGGGTCACTCCTACTGAAGACTCCCAAGCACCGCAGACCCAACTGCACGGCTGCATATCCGTGCGATAATGGAGCGAGGGTTCTGGGGTGTACCATAGTAGACGTATAACATGTAAGGAACCCTAACGATGGCTCATCTGGAACGACAGCCCAGCGCAACTGGTGAACCCCAAACAACACGGAGAATGTAATACCCCTATGTCTTACTGGCTGAGTACCCTAGCCCAAAAAAAGGCTAACCTTTGCAAATATGGTAGGATTGTACAAACCCCAAAAGGTTAAAGGTTACCTACTCAGCTACCAAGATGTTCTAGAACCCTTACCTGTAGTAACCCTTACGGAGTTACTTGTAGAACCCTTTGGGGGAATCCTTAGACTCCCAATGCCACAGGCAGGTCTAATGAAAGACCCAGCAAAAGGAAAGCCTGAGGTTTTCGAAGCTTTGATCATGACATGCTGAATGCTCGTCGAGTGCCCAAAACGAACTCCTCTGCGGGGCCCAGCGAAGGAGCTTCATCACCCGAGCTCTCACCGCTCTCTTCATCCGAAGTTTGAAAGTCTGCAAGAGAAACAACTGGTTGCGCAGGCTGTTCCTGCTGCTGCATAGCTGGATAATCCACAACAGGCAAGCGATCACCCTGCTGGATTGCAAAACGGCTTCCACGTCGAACTCTGTGGGCCCTTATCCTCCGCCCGATGACCATGGCTACCATCGCCCTGCCATGCCTGCTGGTCGGCAGGCCACTCGTTTGTCCAGCCGGCAACACCAGCATCCTCCATCTTGCCTGAGGCTGATTTCTCCCACACTTCCAGGGGATACCCTCATAGAACCGTTTAAAGGAACCCTCAAGGGCCCCACATGAACCCCTATAGAACCCCGTGAAGGAACCCTGAAAAAGACCCCTGCAATTTCATTCCGGCTCGAACGCCAGAGGCTCCTGCGCTGCCTTCTTTCGCTGGGCTATGCGAACTTTCTCCAGCTCCTTGATACTTAGACGAGGGTCCTTTAAAGGGTTCCTTTGACAAGGCATCTACTATAAGGGTTCTGAAATATGGGGGCCTTATAAACAGTTAGACTATCATACCCCGAACACCCAGTATTAAGGACCATACGGGCTCTATTATTGTGCCCTTGGGGTGTCCTGGATGTTCTGCTATATTTATAGGCTCCACAGTAGTTCCATTTTGGGATTACCTTATAGGAGTGTTAATATCAACCACAAAAAGGAACTACTATGGAGCCTATGGGTACTTATAGGATCAAGTTTGGGGCCTGGGGGATTGAGGTTTGGAGCTCTGGACATGCACGGGGTTGGCGGTTCAGGCCTCTTGCTCAAAGGGTCCTAAGTACCTATATATAGTCGATATAGTAGAATGTAGGGTCTCTATAATAGAAATTACTATATAGTATGCTTTGGGCAAGTATCCCTCATACAGGCACTAGTACTTAGGACTTAGGACCCTTGGGATTGTTTTTTTTGCATTTTTGTTGGGAGTAAACCCGCCCCCCAAGGAAGGTTGGGGGTTCAGCTCGTGTCTTCTGAAAACGTCGAAACTGTAAACCCAACTCCTAAACCCTAACCGCTTTTAACCTTTCCCTAAACCCATTCGATGTGGGGGCACTGGCTCCTGCAAAGCCCATCGCTGCCGCTCCTGGCACATCGATTCGTCACAACTGAATTCTCACGACCTGCAGAACTTTAACGCGGATAGTGGTGATGAGTGTAACGATCCTGACGATGATGAGGATGCTGAGATGGTGGTGCTGCTGCTTCTGTGCCGGTGGCGGCGACGGTGGTGGTGGTGCTTGTGCTGGTGCTGGTGCTCTAGAAGCCGCAAACCAAAACGACCGGTTTAGGAAGATTGCTGCCCCCAAATGACGAGCAGGAGGACTTACTGCATCTGCTTTCTGACTTCGGAAAAGCATGCTGCGTTCCTGGAGCCAGCCTCGCCCACGTCTCCTACCTCCATTCCGAAAACCCTCTCGCAACCTTCGGCGGGCCCTTGTAAGATCTCCAGTATGCAAACCAAATTACTGCTTGTTGCTGAAACCCGATCTCAAACGCCCAACACCTTGGTGGCCAGCCAGCCCCCTATCTGTTGCACCGTTATGCGTGCGCTGATGCCAACTAACAGCCCGGCTACCTACATAGCGGTTCGCTGGCTTACGCGTACCTTATTAATGAGAGTGTCCAAGTATGATACAAGTAAGTGGCCCCTACGATGCCCACCACCCATCCTCCCTATAAGCCCTCTCAAACCATACAATCCTAAATCATAAACCCTAAATCTTCCTGAAACCCTTACGAGGCCACTGCGTAACAGCCTTAGAAACAACATCAGAACAACTTTACTGAGTACAGAGACAACCCACAGCATTTCAGGGAACCTGAACATTCTCATAAACCCCCTACAGAACGAAGAACCCCAAAACCTCCCAGCACTCGAGTCCTGATCTTCGAGAGCGTCCAGCTCGTCGAAGTCCATGGCTTAACTACCCGACTGACATCTTATCGTTCAGCGGTTTGGGGTGCATGGCTTAGGGTTTAGGCTTGTTGGCGATAGAGTTGAAAGCTTTCCGATATTGATGCGTTTGGGTGTTGGGGTGCCATGGTTGCCTGTCGTTGAGTAGCTGATCTAGCAGTTGTAATTTAGTTTGATATCCTCGCCGTGTCCGCTTGTGGTACAGGCGAAGACATCTGCTCTTCTTCGGGGCAAATACTTAGCTCGCTTCCCCGGCATATCTTCTTGGATCGTGACCATCCGTCATATCAATTATCTCCTCTTGTACTCTACAGTTATTACCATTTAGTCGCAAAGTCTTTGATCTCATCTTGCCTTAAACAGCAACTAGAGGGAGTACTGGCACTAGCCATCCTTTTCAGAGGTTTCAACTTCACTTTTGTTCATATACTGCTCGGCAAAGCTTGCGGCATTTGAGGTTTACAGGGGAAGAATGGATCCTGTGGACGCCATGTAGTGGAAAGGTTAGGGGTTTAAGGCTGTGCATCCAGAAGATGACCGTTACCGACTACTGGCACGGGCTCTGGGATTTCGGCGCCGAATTTCGGGGGTTTAGGGTTTAGAGGTCCATGTAATCTCTGATGCAGCTTGTGGTTCTGACTATACACGAATGATTAAGAGCATTCCGCCTGCAGGCTTTGAGGCCTCCGCCTACACCATACTGTTGATGGACAAAATGCTGCATGATCCTAAGGACCCTAAACTATGGGAATTATGGTATATTCCTTATAATGGGTAATGCAGGATTTTGTCCATCAGCAGAATCAGCACTATGCCCTTAGCAACGTGAAGGACGAAAGATAGTCTGATTCAACAAGTTTTGCATTGCACAGCCCAGAAGCTTGGTTGTAAAAAGATTCTACATGTACAAAGTTTATAGACGTTCCGAGCTACCCCCGACGCCAGTGCCAAGTTCACTGTTGCTCTGCTTCACATGGCGTAAGCACCCAGACAATTACCCTGAACCTCCAAGCAAAGCCAGATTCCGCACTTATGCCCCTGAGCTAGGGAATATGCCGTGATTGGAAATGCGAATCACTCCGTGATTTGAGCATATACCGCATATACCTTAATTCTGGTCAGACAAGGTACATACCTCAAATCAAAATATGGAGCATTCTTTGACTTAAGGCTTTTTTTGGATCCTCGGACTTTTGGATCCGAGCCGTTTCGGTTGCAAAGCCTAGGCTAGCCCGACTAATTTGGAGGTCGTAATAAGTACTATGAGGATCTTACATAGAAAACCTCACTTCGACATCCGAAGCTTTCTATGACTTAGGGTATATTTCTTAAACCCTAAACCCTAAACCCTTAATTCTGGGTCCACTACTATGAGGATCTTACAAGGGTTCTTGAAAAATCTTTACGGGTGCAGTAAGACTTGATTGTCAGAGCCACCTAGAGTCCCTGTACTATAGGAGCCTTTATAATTAGAATAGGGTTCCTTTAAATGGGGTCTATACGGGATCTATAGTAGGGCTCTATGTAGGGCCGTAATAATTAGAATAGGGTTTTGGGGCCCACTATACTATAATTATAATAAGGAAACCCCCCAAGATAGTATAGGTACTTATTTAGGCCTCTATAGTAGAGTGATACTCCAATACTGCAGTACACTAGTTCTTCGAGATGCAGCATGGGCAGGCAAAGGGTGTTTGGGGCACAGTCCTACCCAAAAGCCCCGAATCCTGCACGCAGCCAGCAGACAAGCTTTAAGGTTAGGGGTTGGAGGTCTACAGTTACAGAGTTTAGAGCCAGGGGATTGGGGTTTAATGGGGTTCTTTTCTTCAAGCGATGCGCCTGTGCCGGCCAAACCGCTCCCCAAGCATCGTCAGACAGGCTCTGAGGCCCTTAAGCCTGCACCTAGAACCCAAACCGCAGCCCCAATCCCCGTCGATGCACATGCATGAAAATTCATACTATGCCGAGGAGGCCAAGCAGTGGTACATCCACCGGACCCTACACGAGAATACTATGGTTTTTGTAATCTCTTCAACTTATTCTTCACTCATATCCCCAAATAGGGAGGCTCCATCACCCATTGCACAGGAGGTTGTCAGTGACCCTGGCACCGCTGAATCCTACGGTTGCAGTGCCAAAAGCCTCCAGCTAACTAAAGCTATCCAGCATTTGTAATCAAAACCCTGCAGATCAAACAGCAGCCTTTAAGCTCTAGGCCTACACCGTTCCACCAAATCTCGCATAGTTGTTCAGCCTTATCAAAGCCTTTAGGTTTTTGGCTTCTGGAATAACGCCAGCCCAAAATTAAATCTGCCCCAAAACCATAATAAACCCTAAAACCCCAAGTCCTTCAGGATTCAGACACGCGGAAACCCTCAACGCGAAGCCCTAAGCCGCCACGAGTAGAGCCACAAAGCCCCAGTGAAGGACCAGATCCGCTTCGTCACTGGTCGGCTGCAACTCCTCACAAGGGCTTCCGGTTTAGGGCTTAATTAGGATTTTCATAAACGACCATTAGAGAAAGGGAGGAAATGATAGGAATAGAGAGCAAAAGGAGAGACAAAGAGCGAGAGAGAGAGAGACAGAGACAGACAAAGAAAGATAGAGAGAGTGTATGTGTGTGCGTGTGTGCGTAAACACACACACACACACACACCTACACTCTCTATCTCTCTGTGAGTGTCTGGCGGTTTGAATTTGTTTTTGAGAGTCATGTCGCCCTAGAGCTTGTGCACAAAGCTTGCTGATTTGGAGCCTTCTCTATTAGAGCTGAGGGCTTAGACTGGATGTTTTCTCGTGTTTCTGGCCGTGACCAATCCGAGTCCTTCGTTCCTCACCATTATCATTGCCAAAAAACCAAGCAAAGAAAGTTAATGCACGACATAGGTGTGTGTATATATAAATATATGTATATATGTATACATATACGTACGTACATGTGTGTATGTGCATATATATATATATCTATATACATACATAATATATACATATATATATATAGACTTTGAAGCCTGAGGAAGACTTCTTGGAGGCCTCAAAAGGTGGCATAAAGGTGGGTAGGGTTAAGGATATACAAGGATACCCCACCCCCACCTTCATCCCACTGTTGAGGCCCCTGATTCTGGTCCTGGTTCATGGCAGGGACGTCCAAGCACAACTGCGAAGGCCGGAACTTACAAGGGAGCCTCGCAGCAGCAGGAAGAGTAGGGTTGAGGGGCTTCGGGAGCGACGGTTTGGGGATTTCGGGCTTCGGGCTTGAAGGGGTTAAAGTTAGGGTTTAGGGTTTAGGGGTTTAGGGTTTAGGGTTGGGATTTCCAGTCGAATCATTCTATTCGGTTCGGACTGCGAAAAGATCTCAACATGCGGTCGCACAGACTGAATAGGGCTGTCAGAAAAAAAGGGTGTTCTACACAGAAACCCAAACCCTCAACCCTAAACCCTAAGAGGGACATCAAAAACATAAATTGCCCTCAGAGCCCAAAGACTGCAAACCCGTCGCTTGACAAAGGAGTCCTCATCAGCTGGAGCCTCTGAGGCTACATAATATGGGGGCCTCAACAATTGGAATAGGTTCTCCCGGGGTTACTATACCATAATTATAATAATTCATAACGAACCTTCAGTTTTTATGATACTGGCAATTTTGCAGGCTTCTATATTCGTTGACACCTGAGCCCTCCCCTGAAGCATAGAGCCCTAAACCCCCGACCACACACTTGGGCCGCAAGTTCTTGGGCCCTAAATCCTACCTGTAACTGCAAACCCTACAAGAAACAGGTAATGGGAGACACACATCTGCAGATGTGAGGCATGCCTGAAGCTGCTTGAAGCGTGCTTCTTCAATTGCTCATAGTAGCCGCTTGCCCGTATTATAAGGTTCTATCCCCCCAAAACTCTATTCTAACCGTTCCACTAGTTAGCGCCCCTTAAACCCTAAACCCTACTCCCAAACCCTACACCCTAAACGCTTACTTCTCCACCTGGGTGCCCAACCCTGGTGTGCACGCGGCCGTCCGAGGTTCGGATGAGGGGTGAAGATACGCCATCCTGGGTTTTCCCAGAGTTGAGGCTTCAGGGCGTATATGTTTCTAGGAGGGCTTTTGGAATTATAGGCTTATCGGGCTCAGGTTTGGGGGTGTAGGGTTTAAGTTGTAGGCCTTATGGGGTTAAATTCATAGTAGCTAGGCTTGGAGTTTATACCTTAACCCTCCAAAACCTACTTTTTCGTAGGGTCCCTATAAAATCTATATTAGGGTTTATAATAAGAACCCACAAAAAAGTAGGTTTTGGTAGGTTCGGGTAGGGTTTAGGCTTTATGGGGATCCCTGGGCAGCAAAACAGCCCAAAAGACTTATATAGTATGGTCTTTGGGCCCAAAAGCCTTAATGTATGAGTCCTTAGATTCCTAGGGGATTACAGGCTTTATGGGGTTTCTAAGCAGGGCGTATCTTGAGGTAGAACCACCAGGATTCTGCTGCTTGTTTTTTTCATGGTTTTTTGAGGAAATTACAATCTGCGCTTGGAACTTCAGGGTTCTATAGTAGCAGCCAGAAAGTTGGAACATGGCTTTAGGAGGATTAGTGCTGGGATCCCGAAGACTTTACCTTGAGGGCATGAGGATAATGTTCCAACTTTTTGGCTTTTACTATAGGGTTCTGTATAAAGCTTAGGTTTGGGGGCCTTAGGCAGGGTTTTCGGGCGGTGGGATTTCAAATTTTTGGGTTCAAAGCCTTGGGCTTTTGGGGTTGGGTTCAGGGTTCGTCGCCTGTTCTGTTATGGGTCATATGCTTATGGAGCACAGTAGGAGTACGTGTTTGTAGCCCATTTCAACCCCCTAATCCCGAAATATTCGGAGCATGGACGAGGCCTGAACCCCCTAAACCCCTCAACCTCAAGCCCTAAACCCTAAACCCCTCAAAATCTATATTATACTATAATTAAATATAATAAGGAACACCCAAAAAGGCCCCGATATTAGCTCCTGGAGCAGCTATTTACAGTGAACCCCAGAAACTTGGAACATGGGTTTAGGAGGATTGGTGCTAGGATCCCTTATGCTTTACCTTAAGGGCATGAGGGTAGTGATGTTCCAACTTTCTTTAAACTCTGCAGATGCGAGCTTTTGCTCTTTGCGCTGCGCCCGGAGGGTTTCGCCTCACGGCAGCCGCGCGCGGATACCGAAGATGGGGTGGAAGAAGAGGACCTCCGGGTTTCCTAGACCCCCCAAGTACCCTCTATTAATCATAAGTGGGGTTTAGGGTTCCTTTAAGGGTCCTATAGGGTTTAGGGTTTAGGGTTCTTTTGGTTTAGGGTCCAAAGGACCCAATAATTAGGTACTCGCGTTTAGGATAGTAGTTATGTGGCTCAATTTTTAGGAGAGTATATGATTAGTAGGTACTTGGACCCCAACTATCCTCTATTGAAGGGCCCTTGGGGTGTCCTGCTTGGGTTTCGGGTTTGGGGTTAATTGCTCTAAGGTCTGGATCAACTGAGACCCCTAAACCCGAAACTCCCAAAACCCAAAAAGTTCGGGGGGTGGGGGGGGTTGAAGGGGTGGGGGGGTTGAAGATGTTGGGTTCTTGGGGTTTGGGGTTTTGGGGTTTGGGGGCACATGGGTTCTAGGGAATTGGGCTTGCGGGGTCTAGGTTTTAGGGTTTTGGCTCAGGGCTTCGGGTTTCTGTTCGGGTTCAATGCATTTAACGCCAGCCGGCTTCCGCTTTCATCCATCCTGAGCCTGAACGAATCCCCGAACTCACATCCCAAGCTCCATACCCTTACATCACCGGATGCGGGGCCTGATCCGTAAGTAGGACTGCAACTACAGTTACTTGAAGCCGCAGCTCGGATACTTATAACCGTCTTTGTACTATAATATGGGGCCTTCATAAGTAGAATAGGGTTTTGGGGCCCATTATACTGTACTTATAATAAGGTACTTGTTTAGGCCCCCTATAGTAAGCCCCCTAAAGCTTTGTTTGCCCTTCGGCTGCTGCCGAGGTGACACGGCCAGTGGCAGAGCAGACCTGATAGTTCCATCCTGAAGTGAACCCGGGTTTACCCATAGGGACCCTTAGGGGGTAAGAGGGAGGGGGGTAGGGGACTATACTTCTTAGGCCTTATTCGGTCCTTAATGTGGGGCCTCTGAGAGGCTTGCTTGCAGGGCTTGTAGAGTCTACGGGCTTTACATCGCTTTTACAGTTTATTGGGCGCGTAGGGCTGAGTAGGTTTACTCGGTTTACCTGGTTTATAGGGTTTACCCGTTTACCCGCTTTTAAGTGAACCGAGAAAGTGGCAAGCATGGTTGTGGGCTTGGGGCTCAGTGCTTAGGGTTCTAATGTTTAGCCGTTTTAGGCTTGAGGTCCTGGACACCAGAATCAAACGTTCTTTCATGCGCTCCAGCTTATTCCAACAGGTTGAAGAAGATACAACAAATAGCGGTTTCGGCCTGACGGGGGTGATTTTGTCTATGTTCGGGTTCCATCTGTAAAGTTGCCTCAACTGAGTAATACATTCAGAAAAGTGCACGCGGCTGAACGGATAGCTGCTGCGAGATGACTCAGAAACAACAACTCGCTTTCATGTGTTCCATCGTTTAAGGCGCAGGGCGTAACCCTAAGGCCAATAAATCCTGAACCCTCAACCTTAAATCCTGACCTCATTAATCCAACAAATCCTGAACCCAAAACCCGAAACAGGCCCTAAACGGTTTCGGAGGGCTCAGGGCTTCGGAAATGTTCTGGTCCAGTGCTACTGGAGAAAGCCCTCGGAGCCACGTCTGGCGGCGATGTTTCAGCGCTGACCTCACTTGCTTAAATGCCTACCCACAGGCTCCATAGTAGTTCCTTTTTTGGGAGTTTCCTTGTAGGGTCCTAAATATGAACCACAAAATAAGGAACTACAATGGAGCCTATGGGTAAACATATGCTTGAACAGCCCCACTACTATGAACGGGCACAAGGGGTTTAGGGTTTAGGGACGGGTAGTACCGGAGAACCACAGTATTGCGCAACTCCCACCTGGGACGTTGGATGGAAGTGTAATGCAGGGACCTTAATAATTTGAATAGGGTTTGGGGGTATAGTATACCCTAATTATGATAAGGAACCCCCAAAACCCTATTCTAATTATTAAGGCCGCTACGTTATTCGTGGATTCAGGATCAGGCTTTCTGGAATGTTGGCTTACTTGCAGTGGGCGGCATACTGAGACTGCACGTCGCAAACCAGCCTTGAAGCCAAATCCCTGAACCCTCAACCCTACTTCGAATACTACTGTACTATAAGATACTGAATGTACTGATCATATACTTACTTCTTTTCACCATGTAATGACTATATACGATAATGCACCCTAAATCCCATAAACCCTAAACCCTAACCCCCCCCCCCCCCGGGGNAAAAAAAAAGCTAGATGGAGAGACTCATCCTGTTCTCTTTTCCCACAGAAAAAAATTAAAACACAAAACCCCCCAAAAACCCAAAAACCCAAAACCCCACCCCCCCCCCCCCCCGGTGTCCTTCCGGCAGCAACGTCCAGGGCGGCTTGAAGGAAGACTCGCTGGTGATCTCGTTCCAGAAGTAGGCTTCCCTATGGTTTAGGGGATCAAAAATGCTTTAGGGTTTAGGGGTTTAGGGTGTAGGGTTCAGGATTTTGGGTGTAGGGTTTAGGGTTTTGGGTGTAGGATGTAGGGTTTAGGTCCCTACGGGGATCCACTCAGGGGCTGGTTTAGGGGTTTGGTTTTAGGGTTTAGGGCTTCTAGCCCCAAAAAGGTTACGCTTTTCAAGTATGGTAGGATTATATAAACCCCAGAAGTTAAAAGGTTAAAGGCTTCCCTGCGCAGGGGATCCGAAAAGCTTTAGGGTTTAGGGCTTTAGGGTTGAGGGTTTCGGTTTAGGGTTTAAATAGGGGTAGAATGTAATGTGCTGCGGTTCAACATCATCCCCGTGAGTGCCCCGAAACCCTTTTCTAGGTGTTTATACAGCTCCGGTTGCAAGATTTTGGAGCCTCGGGCTTGCGGGGGTTTAGGGTGCCCTGGGAATCAGAACACCAGTCCTCTTAGAAGGCAGACCCGAAACCCCAAACCGCTAAACCAGAACCTCAGAATTCACACCTCCAGCCCTAAACCTTGAATCCTAAACCCTACCTGGACCCCAAAAGTATGTAGAATAGTAGCCCTTAATTGGCTTTGGGCTATTCTTCTACCTACTCTTGGGGGTTTAGGTACCCACCGCGTACGGAATCTAACCCCAAAAAGTCCCCCCGCCCCGTCGTCCGCGATGTGAAGCAGAACCTGGGCTTGTTTGCGGCTTTAGGGCTTAGGACTCAGCTTTGATAGTTCCAAGGATTTTGAAGGGTAGAAGGTTAGGGTTTAGGGTTTAGGGTTTATAGGGTTTAGGGGTTTAGGGTTTTGAGTTTAGGGTTTGGGGTTTCTAAGGACCAGTGTATATACCTTGTTTACAGGGAGCATTCGGTGCTTGAGAATACAAAGCCACATCCAGCATCGAACGTAGCGGTACGAGGGGCTTTGGTGGTATGTCGTACTATGCCAGCAAAAGCCTTTTGCCGGACAACGAAGCAAGCAGATTATCATCATATATAAATACATATACATATATATATATATATATAATTTACATATATGAAATCAAACTTGGACATTTTTAGAATCAATAAGACTAGTTAAGTTTATTCAAGCACTTAAGTCCCTAATCCTCAGAGGCAAGTCTCAAGCACCTCCTCCCTGCTCCTCGCTCATGCCGAAGCCCTGACCCCACCCACTAACAGTCCCCAGAAGGGTAACTGTGAGAAGAACATGCCTGATTATATAAATCCACTTATGTAGGCTGCTAGTGGGTTGGGGCAGTACCCAATCTTCCATGAATTCGCGGCTCTTTCAGGTCCTTTGACGCGTTTTTTGGGATCCTAACAGAGGCGCAATACTCAGAGATTTCCCCCCCCCCCCCTGTGTGCCTTTTGGGGGGGCCTTGTGTTCATGTCGGATTCTTGTTTGGAACTGCATCTGAATATATATTTATGTGATCTTACTAAGAAAAAGACACGCAATCTAGATATAACATATTCTACATCCTCTCACACTATATAAACACCCCTAACCCTACACACAAAACTCCTATACTTGAAGAACCCCTCCCTAAACCCTAAAGTATAAACCCCTACATACAAACCTCTCAGTCGAGCCAGGTCGCCATCCCTCTTGGGTCACCGGCGCAGCGTCGCCGGCAATTGCCGAAACCACCGCAGGACCCGGCGTCCCAGGCCTTTGGTCGGTGGTTTTGGGGGTGAATTTACCTAGACCCCCCAACTACCCACTATTCAGGACCAGAAAGCCTCTTTTAAAGGGCCCTTGGGGGTCCTGGTAAGCACCAGTACAAGGTTTCATGTAGAGATTCTATCAGGGGGTGGGATCGGGGTTTGTAGGATTCTACGACGGGGGGTTTTCAGCGATTGAATCAGGGCTTCAAAGAGGCTTTGAAGGGCTGTACAGGAGTCTTGTTAGGGGAAAAGGGTTTGGGACTTATAAAACCCTGAAGACCCCTTAAAACCCAGAAGTAAGCCCCATGGAACCTTGTAGCCTTAGTAATGGGTTCAGAAGACCCTTTGGGGTTTCCAAAGGCAGGATTGAAAACAACAACTTATTTTGCAAATAAAGCCACCTGTAACGCTTCGAACCCACCGTACCAACTAACATTTCTGGAGGTTTTATGTTGTCAACCTCCGGGTAATTTAGGGTGCATGGTCTGTTCATGGGTCTCGGGGTAAGGTTCATTTATGTTATACAGGTTGTAGAGGGCATTGAGGCCGAACCCCTGCATCCACTGCCACTCTACGAAATGGAATGCAGTATATAATGTAAGAGAATATGATAAGCAAAAACAAGAAACGCATGAGTCTATGCATTTGGGTGTCTTTCTTTGCGTGTGAATATATATATATATATATATATATATGCACATACACGTAATGTCACATAACATTAGAATAGAGCCTTCTGAATCATCGGGGTATTCATCAGCGTAGTTTTTAATGGGACTATGAGAAATAAGGTCGTGTGTGGCAAACCTTGATTCTGGGCCTCATTGAAACCTATCAGTGAATCAGGCCGAGGAGCAAGATGCCCTGGCACAAAGGCGGAGCATCCATCTGCAAGATGGTCCAGGGGTTTCGGGTTCAGGGGTCTGCTTTTTAAAAGTGTGACGGACTTTTCGACTCGCCCACCCCTGACATGTTTAGGGTTTACGGGTTTTCGGTTTAAGGGTTTGGGCATAATTGGGGGTTGGGGTTTGGGGGCTTAGGGTTTAGGGGATTTAGCTCAAGAGGTGGATTAGGCTTTGGGGTTTAGGGGTTTAGGGCTGCTGGCTTAGGGTGTAATGGGGGATTCGGGATTAGGGGACTAGAATTGCTGAAGAGTGCTTGTTTTGTTTGTGCTTGCTTAGGGTTTAGGAGTCATAGCCACTATGGGCTATTAGACCCTAAAGATCCCTATGAGGACCCTATTAAGGGTAGATTAAGGTACCCTTAAGGTCTAATAGCCCATAGTGGTAGAGGGGCTTCGTTCACAGGTTGAACCCACTCTGCTCCTGGGTAATGCTAAGACCGCCTCCTCAGCCGGTCAGAATAGCTGGAATGGGTTTTGTAGTTTATGCTACAAACTACAAAAGCGGGGAATAAGGAACTATTGAGTATCAAGTACTACTGTTATTCCCAACAATTGCAGTACCTATGTTAGACTGACTGTTAGACCACGAAGCGCGCCGGTATGCTGCTGATTATTTGGCCCCTATGCACCACCCTCAACTCGCCACGCTAAACCTAACAGCGCCCTGTGTCAGGTTGAGCACCGGCTCAGCTCTTGGAAACAGGAGGACATGATCAAGGTCTTGCAACCTACTCTGGGCTGGTCCTCTAACTCTCAGAAGTAGTCTTAGCTAACTGAAAACCTCCGAAACCCAACAAAGGGAACATAGCATTCAGGCTACAACCTGGCCCAAGTTGACGGATTCAGGGTATAAGTTATACCCTACACCCTAAACCCTAACTACACCCTGAGCCCTGAACCCTAAACTCTTAACTTTCCGTCTGGAGTTTAGCTTCGGACAAAGTCTTCCGCAGCCTCCGCTGAAGCCGTGATGCGCAACCTGCGGCTTGGGAAACTGTGGTGCAAATGGGGTTTGCAGTTTAAGGTTTAGGGGTTTAGGGTTTGGGGTTTAAGGTTTTGGGTTTAGGGTACAAGCTTGAAGCCCCCTTTGCAGATTTGCGTATCTGCTGTTTTGCTGGCAATACCCGATAGATAGAATTGTGGGGCTTGGCCACAGGAACGGCTGACCCAAAGGAAAAGCATTAGGAATCATCTGTGGCCTAAAGGAACCTAAAAGGATACTGGAACCCCTTCCTTTAAAGGGATCTTTAGGGTATCATCTGGTTTCAGCGGGATCTACAGGGTGCTATGTGGGCTCCTTTGAAGGAACCCTAAACCCTAAACCCTAAAACCGAAACCCCTTCATTAGACCGAGGGCTCCCATTGCTGCAAAGGCGCAAGCCGGACCGCTCGCTCGTGTGTACCTGGCGTTGTCCAGCTCTAACCTACTTGTCCAGTATCTTAGGGGAACTAAAGGCTAAGGTTTGGGATCATATAGGGATTATAGTACCCCAAACAGGTTAAAGGTTACCTACTCTACTACTGAGCTAAGCTCGAGCGAGCTGCTTGGCTAGGGCTTAAGGTTTAGGGTTTAGGGGTTTAGGGGATGAGGGTTTAGAGTTTTTACCCTAAACACCACGCCTTTCGGGTGGTTGGCGGGTTTAGGGTGCCCTTACAGATGGGGTGAGGTTCAGCTTTGGGGTTTCATGAGGTCTTATTAGGGGCTTACGGTTTTTTAGGCTTTAGACTTGACTCATGCTTTCTTGATCCTGTTTGGGTTTCACTAGATGACAGGATGCTGCTTGCCGGAATTTAGGGTTAAAGGAATTCGAAGTTTAGGTATAGGGGATTGGAAAACTCCCCGTGCACGGAACATGAAGTGAACAAATGTCGACACTTCCTCTTGATGATAGGTAACCGGGTCCAGAGATCATCAGCGGCTGGTAAGAAAGGTGGAAAAGAAATACTTCCTAAGCCTCAAAGCATTAAATGCTGCGCTTCAAACTTGAATCGCCAATTTACTTCGCAGCCTCCCGGCATTCTGAGGTGCTTTTAGACCATGGAAAATGCGATGAATAAGTCCTACACCGGAACCAGGAAGCAAGAACCGAAGCAACAACACTTCACTGCCCGAAAGCTGGCTCCAGTATGGAAACACCCTGACCAATCCAACGGCTGTTAGACCCCTTCTGTCTTGGTGCCTGTCATATATGGGACGTGTTTTTTTTCAAAACCTCCTGCAACAAGTTGTTCAGAGCTCATAACTAGAGTAGGGTTTGCGGGGAAACCTTATGCTATGATCTTCTGCGGGCTATGAGGGATGAGTACCTCTGTGTACTTAGGGCTTATATGAAACCCCAAGCCATGTATGCCCCTAAACCCTAAACCCTTAATACCCTAAATCCTAAACTCTAAACCCTGAACCCTGAAACCCGAAACCCTTAACCCTAAACCCTAAATCCTAACTTCTAAACCCTGAACCCTAAACCCTAAACCCTGAACCCTGAAACCCCAAACCCTTAACCCTAAATCCTAAACTCTAAACCCTGAACCCTGAACCCTAAACAACCCCCCGACCTCGTCTGGCAGGAGCAAGACGAAGACGTGGCTTCCGAGCACGTCGGTGAAGCTGAGCCTGAGTCTTCAGTCTGGGTTCTTAAAAGTGTCGGAATGCGATATAAGATCATGTCATATTGTATCGTCTTTTCTATTCGACGATTCTGTTCTATTCTAATCCGTTCTTTTCCTAGACCTAAGAGGGGTTATAAGGGGACCTAAACCCTGAAAAAGGGAATAAGGGCCTACTCTGGATCCTAGTTTCTATTTAAAGCGGGCTTGAAGAAAGGAGTGTTCTCTGCAACTGGCCGCTGGATCTTGTTCTATTCTAATACGTTCATTTCTCCCTAAACCCCAAACCCAAATTGGGCTTGAAAAAAGACTGCTCTCTGCAACTGGCCGCTGGATCTTGGATTCACCCTTCTTCGGGCTTTGCCCGGCGGGGGGGGATCTTCAGGCCTGTCGAGACCCCTAAACCCTAAACCCTTAAGCCCTTAAGCCCTAAACCCTGAACCCTGAACCCTAAACCCTAAACCCTAAACCCTGAACCCTGAACCCTGAACCCTAAACCCTAAACCCTAACCCCGAAAAGCCTTAAGCCCTAAAACCCTAAACCCCTATACCCTAAGCCCTAAAACCCCACCGGGACCCTAGAGAACGTACCCTTTCAGGGCTCCTTATGCTGATTTCCTTCTAAAAGTCCTGAAAGGTAGAGACAGCTGAACCCTAAACCCTCCACCTTGAAGTAAGAACCCTGAAGCCCCTGATCCGAACCTCCGAAGTCCAAATCAAGCAAAAAACCGGGAAGAGGGCTAGGATTTATGGTTTTAGGGTTTATAGGGCTTAGCGGCTTGGGGTTTAGGTTTTAGGGTTCTGGGGTTTAGGGTTGAGATGGGTTGAGGGTTTCTTGCACAAGATCTGCGATCGAAGTGCGGCAAGCCAACACCCAGCTCACGTCGAGTTTGCAGCTGCACCTTGGACTGAAGGGGCTAACGCCCGTTTCAGGACATGGGTAGTTGTCAAAATTATGGCCCTGTTTTGGGTACCCTTAAGGATCCAAAAAGGGACCACAATTCTGAGAACCACCCAACAGGAATGTTAACGGTACCTCGACATTCTCAATTATGAAGGTCCCTAAACCCTAAACTAAACCCCAAAACCCTAAAACCCAAACGCTACATAAACTAAACCCTAAACCCTAAACCGCTGCTTGTTCTAATTTTTTCCTCGTTGATCGGACCTCTAATCGTCTACACCAAACCCCATGACCCTGAAGCCAGCGGCTTCCTCATGACGCCCCGTCGAACCCTTAGGCCACACGCTTTACGGTTTCAGGGTTTTTAGGCTCTAGGGTCCAGGGTTTAGGGCAACCCCAAGGCTTTCTTTTCCATACCACGTTGGGCTATTAGGTCTTAAGGGTACCTTAAATAGGGTCCTAATAGGGATCTTTAGGGTCTAATAGCCCATAGTGGTAACCCTGAACATAAGAGGCGCAGAAACTAGACTAGCCTTGTGGGGTGTATTGAATATGCAACGAACAAAAGGGGATATGCGTGGCAACTATCCTGAATCCAGACCTAGGTATCAACCCTGTGTACGACCTTGCAGACAATGTTGCTCCATAGTCTTGTTCAACCCAGATTCAGATAGTGCGGACGGCATGTTCTCCTCACAAACCCTTCTAACACTGGCTCAAAACCCCAGAACCCTCTCAATGAAACACCCTAAACCCTACACCTTAAACCCTAAACCCCTAAACCCGAAAGCCCTGCACCCTAAACCACAGCGATATTGCATTGCATAATACCCAGGCGCTTCCTGCTGCCAGAAAATTTCGTGCACGTAGAGACGACACTGGTCCTGCAACCCTATGCCATATGCCTTAATCCCCAAAAACCCTACATTTTAAGGTACGATACAAGTCCATGACTTAGTTGCTGAGTTCATAAGCCCCCCAAAAGTGTACACTTTTAGTTTTATAGTGGGTACTATTATCCCAAAAAGTGTAAAGTGTATCCACTCAGCTACTAAGAATGAGGTCTGGGATCGTATGGGGCTTGGGGTATGTTATAACCCTAAGGGTCCAAGTACCTAATAATCATATACTCTCCTAAATATTGAGCTACATAACTACTATCCTAAACCCGAGTACCTAATTATTGGGTCCTTTGGACCTTTAGGGTAAGGGGCTGGGATTCAGAGGTTACCGGGGTTT
Source organism: Symbiodinium sp. clade A Y106 (assembly GCA_003297005.1). Taxonomy (NCBI): domain Eukaryota; class Dinophyceae; order Suessiales; family Symbiodiniaceae; genus Symbiodinium; species Symbiodinium sp. clade A. Next base: position 83,865 of record BGNK01000561.1, on the reverse strand, counting down.
TGGGGTCCGTACGGGTTCAGTGCCAAACCATCGGGGCAGATCGCTGACCGACCATGAGCTCAAGACTAGGGTTTAGGATTTAGGGTTTAGGGTCCTTCGTGGCGGAGGAGGTTCAGGCTCGGGGTCTGATTGGGGCTTTCAATTTCAACCCAGATTTCTGATCTAGGGTGCATAGGGATTTCTTGTCTGCGCGCTTTAGGGTGCATTTCGTATTTCGTACTTCGGGTCTCTATGTGAACTTCTTATGACATTTCAGCATTCAGGGTCCCTGAAATAATACTGTGGCCTTCATATTGGGGGCTTCATATAGTAGAAATATGTAAGGACTATAAAGGCTACTATTCACAATACTTGCTCAGACCCGAAGTTCTAAACATCGGTACTATCCTTACGTATGATCCTTTGGGGTGAAGGGGTTGGGGTTTCTCATGGTTTTGGGTTTAGGGTTTAGGGTTTAGGGTTTAGGGTTTCTAAAAAATCAGGCTCCCATGTCAGGCTCCTTATATGTTTGTCATGCATTACACCTATCATAAATAATAGCTCTATCGGGCCTACACAATCACCACGTAAACATTATGAGGAACCCGAAGCAGGCCTACACAATATACCACGCAAACATTGTGAGGAACCCGAAGCAGGGTTCTCAAACCTAGGGTGCCTGAACGGGTTTGGGGTTTAGGGTTTGAAGTATGTGATGAAGCCCAACTGAATTGCAACTGTTGCACAGTGAGAGAGAAACCCACCCAGACAGTCCCGCAGCGCGCGCAGAGCAGTGGCCTGCGAGGATTCACGACTGATGGCTGATGCCCTTACCCTAAGGGTCCAAGTACCTAATAATCATATACTCTCCTAAATATTGAGCTACATAACTACTATCCTAAACCCGAGTACCTAATTATTGGGTCCTTTGGACCCTTAGGGTTATAACAAGCTTAGCGACATTGGACAAACTGAGGGCTGTTCAGCGGTTGATGGATCAGCCGGCGTCAAGTGGACTATGGGCAGAGAGCGTTTAAGCCCCAATCTTCCCTTCTGCCCGTGCTCGGGACTTCGGATTTTCGTGCTGAAAGACTCAGGACAGCCTGTCACTACTCCCGGACCCTAAACATAAACCCACAGAACTACCCCGCAAAATAGTTGAAGAGAGAAGAAATGCCTCTTTGGACTCACCCGGAAGGGGGGCAGAGCTGGCAGTAATTCCAAGGTCCATTCGGGTGCCTCGGAATTGCTTTTGCTTTTGGGGCTTTGTTGATTAGGATTCTGGGCTGGGGTGCTCCTGTTTGGTATTTTTTGGGGGGGGGTTCTAAGACTGACGGTGCCTGGGAGTCTGTTCGTTGGGGGGAGGAGTGGGGGGCGAATGGGGGGTAGTTCATACTGGGTTCTATGGAGATAATTTAAACTTAAATCTAAACCTGAAGCCTTGTAATGGCATAAAGGTCCTATACGGGATAATGTAATGGTTCTACAAGGATCAGGACTTGGGCTTTTATTTTGGAACGTGGTAACAGGGGACCTCGTGCATGAGCATGGCAGCTGAAGGTCAGGGGCCGTAAGAAATGTGAAACTTCTCCCCAACCCGACAGCCTTTACCCCAGACCCTAAACCCGTAGACCTGTGAACCTGTAACACAAGTGCTATTCATAAGACTTCCTGCGCGCAAACTTCTGCAACAACCAGCAGCGAACTCATAAGGACAGGCCGAACGAAGTGTTGAGTGTAAAGGCCTACTTCATTGACTCATGCTACTCATTGAAAAACCAAATGCGAACAGTGCAAATCCTAAGAAAACTGAAGCAACATTCTAAGCCCCCGCCGGCTTTGGGGTATATTATACATGTTTCAGGCTTAGCGTTGAGGTTGTTTTGTTGCAGTATGAGTGTAAAAACACTACAAGAAACTTTCTTTTCTACTTACTCAGAAATCTATCCGAAACCACCGAAACCCCTGTGTTTAACCATTGAATCTCATAAATCCTGTATATTAAAGGAGCCCTCAACTGCTGTCTGAGCCCGAGCCACGAAGCTCCTCGCACACAAATCTTTCTCTCACTGTGGTGGCGGCCTCAATCTCCTGGTTAGGGTTTAGGGTTTAGGTTTGGGTGTGGGGCTTACGGGCTTAATGTTTTGGGATTTTCTCCCGGCTAAGTAGGGTTTAGGCGTTTAGGGATATGTTCATGCATTATGCAAAGGTTCCCGTGCGGATTCTGTAGGGTCTTGGGGAAGGGGTCTTCAGGGTTTAAGTGTCTATGATTACTCATAGACTCACCCTCAAATAATTCGATGTAGCGTGTTCGAGAGGTACTGAACAAGTAGGTTCTTGCAGGCACACATGGTAACTCAGCACAAGGTGAAGCGCAATGAAGCATGGTGTTCTCAATCTTAAACAGAAACTTCAATCCCTCCGCTCCCCCTCCACCCCTCTCTTCCCCTCGCTCCCTCCTTCCTCCCTCGCTCCCTCTCCCTCCCTCTCTCTCTCTCTCTCACGCACCTAAACCCACACTCACCCAGGTAGATTCCCCGAGGAACGCAACACACTCAAGGCCGAAGACCAGATCTGCTGTGTCCCGAAAAGCGGCCTTCCAACAAAAAGCGAAGCCTTCGTAAGCTTGGTGGGGTTTACGGCAAATAATCTAGGGTTATAGGGTTTAGGGTTTAGGGTGTGCTTGTCTTGAAGGTCCAACAAAGGAAGCAAAGGAAGCAATGCTAACCATAGCAGTATCTGAATGTAGGAACGAAGGATGATATTTCTTCGTCCCTAGAAGAGCACTCACCACATTCGCAACGAGTAGCACCGTCTCGCCCAAAGAAAGGGTCTCAAGAGCTTGGTATACCCATCAAGGCCGAACGGCCGCTCAATTCGGCTATATAGAAACTACCCATAGGCTCCATAGTAGTTCCTTTTTGGGAATACCGTATAGGATCCTAAATATGAACCACAAAAAGGAACTACAATGGAGCCCATGGGTAAACCCAGAGCCTGAACCCGTAGAGACAACCCACATCCAAACAGCGGCTGAACACCTACTTTCGCGGCCTCAATAGTTAGAACAGGGTCTTGGGGCCCACTATACCATAATTGTGTTTATGCTAAGGAACCCCCACAGTAGTATTGGTAATTAGTAAGGTCCCTGTAGTACATTACACCTTTCGGGCTGCCCCAGCCTGAGGGGGGCTAGGCCTTGCACAACTCAACAACAGGCCCTTGAGGGCCTTACATGACAAAAATACTCGGAAGTTTCGGAAACGCGTAGGTACGAGTATAAAAACAAAGATACAGGGTCTCCTCTTTCCCACAGGGAAGTGACAGAGTGGCCATCACACCTGTGCGAAGACCCCGGATGTCGTGTTGATGGAGTCTCTGAGTTTATTGGAACCAAACACCAGAGGAAACAAAACTCACAACAAACACAAGGACAACCAGCTAAACCCAGAAGTGGTCCGGCTCCAACTTAAGAAGTCGGTGTCCTGCTTCCTACACCCTAAGTGATCTGCCATGAACCCCCTTGCGGACATAGATCCTGTCGGGTTTAAAGTTTGATGGATCTTGGCTTCTCTGTGGGGTCTCCAAGCCTGTGGGTTCAAGATCTTTCCTCTGTGGTCACGTGAAAATCCTTCGAGGGTTGAGGGTCATAAGTGTAGAGCTTGCGGTTAATGATGGTTTATGGTTCTCATTTCGGGCTTTCGGGGGGACGCCTTCGACTGTGTTCGCCCCATGTATCCGCGCAAGCATTAGAGAGGGGCTGCTATGGAATCAGATCCGCTTAACGAATTTGGCTGAAATTTACCCTAACCCTCCCAAAACCCTTAACCCTAAACACTTAAACCCTAAGCCCTGAACGCTTGGTCAATCGGGTGCCTGTCGGACGTAGGGTTGAGGGAACTCCAAAGCCAATCCCCATGTCTGAACCTTCACCTTCAAAGCAGAGTTTCAGAGTTTAGGGTTGAGAATTCAGGGTTTAGGATTTAGGGTTGAGGGTTTAGGGTTTAGGGGTATAGGGTATACCTGTAGCCGAAAAGACCTACCTTTTAAAGGGTTCCTTATTACAGCTTATATATATGTATATATATATATAAGGTAGGTCTTTTGGGCCACAGGTATAGCAAGGAACCGAAAGGAATTCTCGTTGAGAGTACAGCTGTAGTAAACAATCCAAAAAACTATTCAAGTAACTATTCTTCAATGCGAGTAGCACGAAACCGTCAATCCCCAGCCCGAAAACCCTAACCCCCTAAACCCCAAAACCCCAAACCCTAAACCCTTAAACCCGAAACCTCCAAACCCCAAAACCCTAAACCAGCCAACACCCCAAAACCCTAATAGGACCCTTGTAGCTCGCTTTAAGGAACCCTTATGGATCCCTTTAAAGGCCCCCGAAAGCCCAAGGCAAGCACTCAAAAGGCCGAGAGGCAATGCTCCCTCAGGCGCCAATGGTCGCCTTCGAGCTCGAGTTTTAGGGTTTCTAGGGTGTAATGTAGATGTTCGTAGGGTTTAGGGGTTAGGGTTTAGGGGTTAGGGGTTCGGGTTTAGGGTTTAGGGTTTAGGGGTTAGGGTTTAGGGGTTAGGGTTTAGGGGTTAGGGTGGAGGCTGTACAGGTTCGAGTCATGCGCGTTTAGGTTTAAAGGCTTGCAGGCCAGAGTCTTAGGGTCTTGTTTTTTTTGGTTTAGTGTTTCGGTGAACGATTCGAACCACGAGCTTAGCTCGGCACCCTTCCACTCAAATGCTCCTTGGGGTTTGCTTAGGGTGTAATGTCCTGGCCTGGATTGGTGGGTTCTTCAACATACGATAATGAAAACCCTGCCGGCCTAGAACCTGACAAAACCGAAAACCCTAAACCCTAAACCACACAGGTCTCCTCATTTGGCCTCTATAGTAGGGGCCTTAATAATTAGGATGGGGTTTTGGGTATAGTATACTATAACTATAATAAGGAAGCCCCCAGAATAGTATAGGCAATTACTTCCTAAACCCCCCAAAAGTAGGTTGAATAATGGCCCAGAACCTATAAAGGGCTATTATTCTACATACTGTTGGGGTCCAGGTTAGGCCCCTATAATATCCCTAAAATATAGTAACCCGGAAGTCGGATTCGAGATTGTTGCGGCTTTGGGGCCAGGGTAATGGGGTTTAGGGTGTAGGGTTCAGGGTTTCTTCGGGTTTATGTGGCTTAAACTTGGCGCTTGGGCTCAGAGCTTAATTACGGTGCACGGTGTTTAGGGCTCAAGACTGAAATCCTTCCATGCTGCTGTCATTGCAATCGTCAGCAGCACTACTTCCGGAGCCGATGCTGCTGCTTCTGCTAGGGCTATATGCGGTCCTTATCACTGCTGCTGACAGGTTTTAAGGCTTCGGGGTTAAGGGGTTATAGGGTTAAAAGCAGAAAGTTCACTTGTGGTAGGCTGCGGTCTTACTTGAGGAACATGAGCATGAAGCGACAAGCCGCCTTTTCCGCTTCCAGCAGCAATTTGGCAGGCTTGGGTATGCGCCGATCTCCGTGCTGGGTCATCAAGACTTCGTTTCGGTTTTGCTATAGCTATACCCCCCTTAGAACCAGAATACAAATATTTCTTTTAAATATTCTCTTGGGTTTTATATGAACAAAAATAACAAATAATTCCTAAGGAGACCATAGATAGGGGGTGACATACTTGTTGGGAGTCTGTCTTGACCAAACCTTTGAGGCTGGAGAGAGCCGTGGTAGTTTAAAGTAGACAGTGCGACGTTCCCATCTGAATGTACCTCATGCTCAATTTCTCCCTCTTGTTGCTTTCAGCAGTGTTTCGCGGATCGAGGGCGTAAGGCTTGTAGCTTGGTTCTTAGGCTTCTTTGTGCAGAGAGAGCTGAGTATCGACATATACCCAGGCTGGGTTGAAGCGATCAGCCAACATCAAGCGCGAGCCCTCGACAACCATTGCCCTATGGGCACGGTTCCTGCGCATGTCCATCGTGACGGCTTTGCGCAGCGATGACTCGGCGTACATCGCCACGACACGGGTGTCTTCATAAACAGGATTTAAGGGAATGTTGCAGGATCTTCGTATAAGAGATCAAAACGTTTCGAGGCTCCCATGTCATGAGTTATTGTGCTATGAAAGCCTTGGGGCGAGGCAGTCTCCGGGAAAACTCAGATCCTGTCCTTCACTCGCTGGATCAGATCGGAAGTAGAGAGACCATCGAACCTGGGCATCGGCACAGCTATCCCCATCTTGCGCGGAATTTTGTAGTAGGGGTCGTCCTCGGGATCTGGAAAACGATCGAAATACTCCTGACCGACGGCACAAACGTGAATGTTGTGCTCCTTCAAGAACTCCTCCGTCATGCCAAAGCACAACGCATTGGTGATGACCTTGTCCACATGCTTGCACCCCAGTACCTGTGCTTCACGCTCAGCAGCCGTCATGATCGGGGGCCTCTTGTAGTTGTTGGCATCCTTGTCACCGACGACACCCACGAACACATGCGTTCCCAGCTTCGATGCATTGCGAAAGAGATTCTGGTGACCCACGTGACACATGTCGAAGATACCATCACAGTAAACGTTCTTCCTGTCCCCTTCAGGAATATCTCTTTCGAGGTCCTTTTCTGCCTCGAGCACCTTGCTGATCGAACTCTCTTCTGGAGTAGCCTCCGGCTTCCAGTCAGGCGATTGCCGCTCTTGAATCCTCCGAATGAGGTCAGAAGTAGAGAGGCCATCGAACCTGGGCATCGGCATAGCTATCCCCAACTTGCGTGGAATTTTGTAGTAGGGATCGTCCTCGGGGTCAGGAAAACGATCGAAATACTCCTGGCCGACCGCACATACATGGATATCATGCTCCTTCAAGAATTCTTCTGTCATGCCGAAGCAAAGTGCATCCGGAATAACCTTCTCGACATGCTTGCACCCCAGTACCTGTGCTTCACGCTCAGCAGCCGTCATGATCGGGGGCCTCTTGTAGTTGTTGGCATCCTTGTCACCGACGACACCCACGAACACATGTGTTCCCAACTTCGATGCATTGCGAAAGAGATTTTGATGTCCGATGTGGGTCAGGTCGAAGATCCCATCACAGTAGACGTTCTTTCTCTCTCCTTCTGCCGACATTGCAAGCACGTCGGCTGGACTCGCAACAGAGACCTAGTCTAGATGCAGGCAAGCACCTGCTACGGGACATTGCACCTTTTCCGGCCATATAATGTCGAACAACGACTTTGCATGGGAACACCGGTATGGAAGATCTAATCTAATGCTGGAATACGACCTCACAGCGGCACTTGAAGACGAACGGCATGAAGTTCGAGCAAGAAGTGTCGTGGTAAAGCTGGAGCCCTGAACCTCAAACGGCCGTCCTGACCCTTAGGCAAAATTCACAGCAGTGCACTGCGCGTGTCGTTACTTGCTTAGCGGCTTAGCAGCTCCGCCCAAATGCCTAGAGTTAAACACGTATGCCAAAACTTCAGCCCCGCATAGAGTCTTTGTCTGGGGATCACAACACCTTGCAGCTTGCTGGATTCGAGAACCGATCAAACCCTGGCACAAAAAATCTTCAAACTTGAATCTAAACCATTCAGCCCTCGATCCTTTGTATGTGGCTGATACCTGAGCCCCGCTTGAGACTGCAAAGTCTATGCATGGGCCTCACAGGGTCCCGATATAGGTACTAAGGGTCGATGTCTGTGCTATCCAGGTACTCGGAGACTTGCTCACTGGCCCAAAGCCCAAGGAACTAAAGGTTGAAACTTTCAGAATCGACTACCTTATAAGAAAACCCAAAAGTTGAAAAGTTGAGTTTACAGCTAATAAGCTTTAGGATGGCAAACAGCAAAGTATTGATATCTGAGCCCACGGCCCTGGAGTCAAACTCCCCAAAGCCCGAACTTAACATCCCAACCTCTTTCCACAAAATGGAAACCCGCCAGTCCTTTAAACCAAGCCAAATTTGGGGTGCCTTGTTCCACTAGAGATTTGGTGGTGAACTTTTATGTCAGTATATGACTAAACCCTCAGGAACACGACTAGACTCCTAGACTAGTAGCTATAAGCCCCTATACTAGGGGAAGTCGGGTGTCAAGCCACAAACCCCGAAGCCATGAATCTGAGAATCTGGGGGTCGTAATCTCTGGAATGGTGTCTTGGGATATTCTGTATTCAGTACCGGGGACTACAAGGGGAGAGCATTACTGAGTATTCCGACCCCTACACCCTACACTGACGATGCCCCGACCCCTGAGCCTCCTCCACAACCCCAGGCCCCACACCCTAAAATCCTAAAACCCCAAAACCCTAAACCCTGAAATCCCAAAAATCCAAAACCCTAAACCAAAAAAAAAAAACTAAATCCCTGAACTCACTTAATCCTGAACTCTAAACCCCAGCCATGACGTGCAGGTCCCAGTGACAGCCAAGATGGTCCAGCGCCAGCCGAAGGAGTTCCTTTGAGCACTGGCACATAGAGCTGTAACGCCCAAAACCAGAAAACAAAACGAGATTTAGAATTTCGGGTTTGAGAAAAACAAAATGACACACAGAAAAACAAACCAACTCAACTAAAGCCTAAAACCTGTAAACAGCCACTTTCCACAGTTTCTAAGGAGCAGTATGTACGAAACCACATATGCCCTGAACACTGAAAAGGGACCAGAACCCTTGAACGAACCTAGTCTGACCTAAACTTCGGGGGTTTAGGGTGTAAGATTTAGGATAATACACATCTGCTCTGTTTTAGGCACCGTGATTGTTTGGATATAGGACCAACAATATGGTTCCCCAAAGAAAAAAGACTAGACGTGAAACCCTACCCCTAAGACTCCAAGTATACAAACAGTACCTACTTTGAGGTCTAAAGTCAAAACGGACCTACCTTGGGCTGGTTGCAGCCTTAGGGTTCATTTATACTACAGTACAGTCAGAAAGGAACCCCCCAAAATAGTATTGGCAATTATTTAGGCTCCTATATTATATTAGCCATGAAACCCTACGAAACAGCCGCCGGAGGGCGCCACGAAGGCTGGCAGCCTCAGCCGCTCTCTCCGGCCGAAGGCGCCTTGGAATTTCAGGAATTGGAGGCTTTGGGAGGGTTCTTGGGTTTAGGGTTTACGGCTTAGGGGGGTTAGAGGATTTGGGGACTTTGGGTACAAGGTTCCCCAATAGCTCCTTAACGATAAGGGTACCCTTTTTGCTAGAAACCCGTCTAGTACCTCTGCAGTAACCCTTAAGCCTGAGAGCCCTTATACAAGCCCTCGGGTGCCTTGCACGGGCTCCTTTAGGGGTTCCTTTAAGGGTAGCCCTTAACCCTGAGCCCTAAATCCCTAAATCCCTAGACCCCAAACCCTAAACCCTAAACCCTGAGAGCTCTGAAGCCCAGCTGGCCTGGCGAGGTCGCGTAATCGCTCGTCAATCGCCTGTGGGAATGTGCCGTGTGTTAGCGTTGAGGGGTTTAGGAGATTTGGGGTTTAGGGTTCTAGGAGATTTAGGGTTTAGGGTTTAGGAGGTTGGTGTTTAGGGGTCTAGGGTTTTGAGGTTAAGGGTTTTGGGGTTTGGGAAACATCGATTAAGGCCCTTGTGTCCTGTTATTTGGGGTACATACTCGGTGTGTGCAAGTCGAATTTGAGGACGTCAGGTACTTGGGTATGCATGCTCGGGGTTTTGGTTTCATGGAGTTATGTCGGATCAACTGTTAATCGATAACTTCACTGCTGCAGGATTCCATTTCACAGACACTTTGCTTTGCACGAACGCGATCCTAGAATCCTTAAACCAGACCCCAAACCACAAGCACACCCAGCTCAGTTTAGGGGTTTTGGGTTTCAACCCCGACAAAAAGCCAGAAACATACGCTTCAGAATCCGGCATTGCGAACCCTGAAGGCTAAGTCTCGACCATACCTAGACTCCAAAGTCCTACAACCCCCCTGAACCCTAAACCCTAAACCCCTCAACCCCTAAACCTCCCAACCCCTAAATCCCTAAACCCCAAACAGCAGTTCCAAGATTTTCCGGTACCTTATCAGCGGCTGCTCGCACGACCTGGTTCAAGAAACCAGAACTACCAAAAACCTACCTTTTTGGGTAGGTTTAGGGTTCAGAGAGAGGGTTTAGGGTTCTATATTGGGGTTTTCAAGCAGTACCTACAAAAAGGCTTGAGCTAAAACACCCTACCGTTTTTGGTAGGGCCCCTGTAAGGCTTCTCCGTATTGCAACACTAAACCCTAAACTCTAAGCTCTGAACGCTCGTCACGGTTTAGGCTTTAAGGTTACTTTCGTCCTCAACCCTAAACCCTACTTGGAAGTGTATCTCTTTCAGGGAACTCCAAAACCCAGGCACCCTCGATGTAAACCGGAAGCTTGTCCTGAGCATAGGGGCCTTTTCATGAGGATCCTGATGGTAAAGGGCTCCTCAAATTAAAACAGCCTCTTATGCTAAAGAGCCAACAGACCACCTGTCACCTCTGATCCGCAACAAAGAACAGAATTCACAGCGAACTCCAAGTGAAAACACGTCCTGCCGCCAAACCTCCGAGGTACAGGGCTTGCTGAAACCAGGCCCAGTATTTCAATCATCTTGCAGTGACTACCAAAATGAGCAACAAATAGCCATGGTGACTGTGAAAGATTCCAAGAAACAGTCAAACACAATGGACTCACAGCCGAAGCACAAAGGACTTTTCACCGTCGGTTCTAGGCACCACTAACCTCATCCGTCCGGTTCCCGCCTTAACCAGAGTACCCATAGGGGCCTTGCCCTAATAATTTTAATAGGGTTTTGGGGGCCCATTATGCTATAATTATCATAAGGAACCTCCCCAAAATAGTATAAGTAATTATTTAATTTAGGCCCCTGTATTACCTACGTACACTGTCCCTCATAATTCATAGTTATGGAGAATAAGCTTTCGGGCTTCATCGTAGTCTACTGCTAAAGGGGCCTGAATCGTTCTCCACGTATTGGACAGAACAGCCTGAAATCAGGCTGTGGCTTGGGCTATCTAGTAGGGCCCCAAAAAGCACATGAGCAAAAATTAGGATAGGGATATCCCATATAAACCCCCTTACAATGAAGCCCACTAAGGTAGGGATATCCCCATAAAATGCTTATGCTTATGTGCGTTTTGGGTCCCTAATTTAGATGGTCATCCTGTGAGGTCACGTGATATAAAGGCCTTTATGAATCGGGTCTGGGTGTGTTTAAGACAGTATCATATCTGTGTGTGTAGCTATGAACTAGAGTAAAACTTTATACAAGGCACGACCGGCACATATTATAAGACCTACCAGAGCTGAAACCTAATATCTGTTGGGGACCATCTTGCATCGCGGCAGTACACATGGACCGTCTGCCAAACCCTTTACGGGCACTTGATGCTCTGCGAGCCAGGTCACCACAGGACGCGCCATGGGGCACGGCACCTGCAAGCATTGAATTCAGTGATAGTGGGGCAGTGGGGCCACGAAGCCCTAAACTCCCAAATCCCACTCACATCCTGAACCCTAAGCCCTGAAACCCTACGCCCCAAACCCTCAAAACTGCACAACCCTAATCCTGAAACGATCCTAAACTTTCTATGCCGAGCCTACATACGGGCTGCAGGCCGCTTGAAATCTACGAGCCCTTGACCTCAAGAGTTTGGTGTTTCCCTAAGGGTCCAAAGGACCCAACAATTAGGTACTTAGGTTTAGGATAGTAGTTATGTAGGTTACTATTTGGGAGAGTATTTGATTATTAGGTACTTGGACCCTTAGAGTTTTAGCCAACAGCAAGGTCTCACCCCCAAAGCCAGAACGCTGGCAACTCGAACGACAGCCAAAGCACAGCCAACAGTTGCTGTGGCTCTCGGCGCACGGAAAAGTCCTGAGTCGTGTATTGTTATTTTGCGGTTTGTCTTGTTTCGATGTGTTTATGTCTGGCAATGCCGGCCCTAACGATCAGCAGAGGATGTGTTCAGCCCCCTATGTAGGGCTTTTAGGGTTTAGGTTCTCATGGTACACCCAACAAGCTACATATTGGTTTGTACAGGCGGCTGTTACGGTTTAGGCCTGAGCTAGGGTGAAATCCGGAGTTTCGCGTCTGCAACCTTTTCTTCTGCATATTGTTTCGGTGGTCTTCCTGGAGCTTCAAGGAGTTATGGTTTGGGGATCTAGGGTTGAGGGTTCAGGATTTAAGGGTTAAGAGGTTAAGTGCTCAGGGTTTAAGAGTTCGGCTTTTTGGGTTTAGGGTTTACGGGTTTAGAATTTAGGGGTTTCGGAGTTTAGGGTTTAGGGTTTTGGGTGTTCTGAAACCCTACGCCACTGGTAAGCAAGACCTCTCTTGTCCCTGATTTGATTATATTGACTCTACCCAGCAGCTTAACCACGCCTTCAGCCACGCATGTACCTTAACCCATGTTGAAGACCCCCCATGATAGGTATTTGCCTCATAACCCCCCCCCCCCAAACCCCAAAATATTACCACTACAGCCGTGCGAAACCCTAGAACTTCATACATTCCTTCATTAAAGGTGTTTACGTGATTCTGGAGTTTCTTAAAGGGTAGTTTTAGAGCAGTCCGCATTTGTCTAAAACTCCCAAATTGTGTTCCCAGAGTCCGGCTCGCCGAACGCTTGCAGAGCTTCCAAAGCAGGCTCCTGGCTGGGTTGAGGAGTTAGAGTTAACGATTTCAGAGTGTAGGGACAATTTAGGGATAATGCTGACGATGCTGGCGGAGCGTGGTGGATGGTGACATGGTGACCTCCCTGTTCACATCGCTCTGCTTGCTTACGACCGTCCTCAGCAGCACTCGATACCGTCGCCTAGTGGCCCAGTGGAATACAAACCCTAAAGCCCTGAAATCGAACCCTAAACATCTGCAAGAAAGGCTTCAGACTGCTCTGATGCGCCCCTTTTGCCCCTTCCCACTGTTTAGGGTTTAGGGCTTAGGGGTCTGTGATTTCCCCCGGCCCTAAATCAACACTGGATTTACATAGCACTCAGGGCTCACGGCTTCATCACCACAACCACTCAAGCTAGCCCTCAGTGGGAAGCATGATGCAAGCGACCATTCTAAGTGGAGGGCCGGTCTGATCAGGCTTCAATTTTGGGGTGTGGGGTTTCAGGAATCATGTGGGGGTTTCCGAAAATAGGGGGACCTTACTTGGGGGTCCTTATAATAAGGATCCTACTATTTAGAGTACAATCTTGGCGTCCCCTATTTCGGAAACTCCCATGTCTCGCTGTCTTGCTCTGAGCTTCAAGGGGCATCCGACAACCCTAAACCCTAAATCCTAAACCCTAAACCCTAAGCCCTAAACTCCCAACTCCGGAACTTCCTCTGGAGCAAGAAGCAGCACACCACAGGTATGTTCGCCGGCTATCTTTGGCGCAGCGACGCTCCATGTGTCCTGTGGCTGCAGGCTTATGGATAATACAGGGGCCTTAATAATTAGAATGGGGCTTTGGGCCAAAATAGAATAGGTAATCATTTAAGCCCCTACAGTAGTCGATGAAACGTGACATCGAAGCCGGGGCAGTTAATGATAGTTGGGTCTCCTTGTGATCAATATCATAAAAGAACAAAAGCCCATGCCACAGGCGTTTGTTCCGGGTTTAAGGATATCCACCTATACATAGCCCAAGCCCTAACGCCGAAAAGATCTCTAAAGTCTTTATGCAAAATGAGACCCCTGAACCCTCATGTCCTCACAGCTTGGCACCAAACGAATCACCCAAGGAGCCCAGTACCCAGTCAGTAACGCTAAGGGCCATGTAGCTATATAGTACATACTTTGGGTACCTGAAGGTGAAAGTATACATTGTCTTGGCGCTTGGATCCTTAGGGTGCGGAATGCTCCTCAATTCAACATAAAGCTTCACAGTTTGCTTGAAGTGAAGAACTTTGTTTACTGCTTCGGACCCTCTGAGTTCTGTGGTTAGCCGAAACCCTGAACCCTAACCCCCAAACAACAACTAAACCCCCAAACTCTGCGACTGTAAACAGGCCAGCCTTTAACCCTCAAGCAAACCCATCGATGCCTAGATAAAACGGGCTTCCTACGAAACCCCTGTAACAAGTGGCTCTCATGCTACGTATAATGGGACTTCATACTGAATTCATTTGTACTATAAATTTAGGCGATATCATGTTTACCGGTCATCTTGACCGCCAAACACCAAGCCCCTTAGCTTAACCCAGAAGCCAAACCAGGACCCAAACCCCTGAACCCCTAACGCAAACCTAAAAACCCCAAACCCATAAACCCAAGACCCTAAACCCCTGAACCCAACACCCTAAACCCCTAGAAACTTTAATTTAGTCTGGGTCCTCTGCAAACTTGACCTTTAGCGGGCGTCCGCGCTTTCGCTTCGGAAGAGCCTCTGGAGACACCCTAAACTCTACCCTAAGGCCCATAGTAGTTCCTTTTTGTTTTTGTGGTTCATATTTAGAATCCTATAAGGTAACCCCAAAAAGGAACTACTAATGGGGCCTTACGTAATTCGTAAACCCTGAACCCTACACCGTGCTTGTCGATGGTTTGGGCTTCTAAGTTCTTAGGGGCTTGTACTTTTTCTCGTGTTTAAGGGGTTCAGAGTCTAGAGGGTTTAAGGTTTAGGATCTACGGTTTAGGGTTTAGGATCCAGGATTTGGGGTCTAGGGTGTAGGGTCCAGGTTTAGCGGATTGACACTTCTTGTTCTGTTTTGGCCGGTCTTTCCTAAAAGGTTTGAAGAATGAACCGTTTCAGGCTTCCTCGGGTCCTGTAAATGTCAATCCAACAAACCTGTACCATGGAAGCCCTGAGACTCAATATAGGAGTTTCCGAAAATCTTAAATAGTAGGATCCTTGTTAAACGGACCCCAAAATAAGGTACCCCCAGTTTTCGGAAACCCCCATATAGGGCACTTGATACTTGGAACAAGGTCTGGGATATATTATGCTTTCTTACACGTTTTGCGATATGGCTACAAAGGGATACTATGAATGATTAATTACTCCCACCTCCATAGTAATCCCAAAGCCGCAGCCTCTTCGGGGGCGTCCCGCGCGAGCTTGTGACGCTTTCTCGTCGCCATGAGCTTGCTCTATATACATTTAGGGGCTAAGGGTTGGGATACTGTAGGGGCCTTAATGATTAGAATAGGGTTTTGGGGCCAATACAGTATAACTATAATAAGGAACCCCCAAAATAGTATAGGTAATCATTAGTAAGATTATGAACCTTAGAGTTAGGACTTGTGAGTTCAGGGTTGAGGGTTTCAGGTGAACGGCTGTGCAGTCCGTAAGCCGCACCGTCCCGAACCCTATGTATGCCTGTATGTACATAGACTCGTATTGAAAACATACCCCTGAAGGAAGGCAAATTCAGAACCAAGTTTTTAGCCCTGAGCCTGAAACCTTTTGCTACCGACACTCCTATCATCGTAGAAGCGGCAGCGAGCTTGCGGTTGAGTGTTGTCTGACAACGTAGGAAGTGACTCCTGAACGGCTTATCTATCTTCCATGATCTTGGATTCAGGATAATTGCACCGCAGCAAAACGCTAATAAGGTTGCTTCCAAAGGTAACTTAAACTAAACTTGATGTCTCGGCGTAGGGGTGGGGCTTATGATTTCAGTTGGGGCTTCAGGGCCGAATGCGAAGGCTGTTTTGCACCGACTGCCCTTGCGATATCACGGGCTTTGCGCACCACAGCTCCCAAGAGGCCAGAGATGATGCACTTTGTCGTCATTCTGGACTGTGGCCTGCGCATGCGGGAGAGTTGAGGGGCCTAGGCCTAGGGATCATAAGAAAGCCGTGACAATAATGACGAAAAGATCAATGCCATCATGGAGCTTGTGATGGTGATGTTGATGTTTTTGGTGATGATGATGATAAAAATGATGATGACCATGACGGCGAAGCTGCTGCTGATGATGATAGTGATGATCACCATCACCATCATCACAATCATAGTCATCGTCATAGCCACCTTCCCCACAAGTATCACTGCATCATCAATGTCAACGCCGACGTCATCGACAGCGTGTTCTTCACCTTCTTCGTCGTTACCACCAGCACCACCACCACCATCATCATCATCATCATCATCATCGCCACCATCGTCTTCGTGATGATCGTCGTTGTCATCAGCTCGTCATCTTCACTACCATCATCATGTGCATAGTCGCGATGGTCGACGCACGGTTCTTAACACTCGCTTGCAAACTCACCGTCCAAAACCGTCAGCCATGCATCACCCAAGCCCAAAACAAAATACAGAGTTGACTCGATACTTTGCATTCTAAACGCACAAAGTCCAAACCAGCTTGACGCAGGGCCAGGGTTTCAGGTCTCATAGAACTATGGCGGTTTGCATACCGCAGATTCGGAAAGACGTGTTCCCGGGTTTCCGCGTCTGCCAACAGTCCCATACGCTACGACCACTTGGAGCTCAATGAGCTGTAGAGACCCCATCACCTCATCAAAGACTTAGTTGCTGGGTTCATAAGCCCTTAAAAGTGTACACTTTTAGTTTTATAGTGGATGATATTATCCCAAAAAGTGTAAAGTGTATCCACTCAGCTACTAAGAAGAATACCAGAACCAGGGCGAATAAGTAGACGGTTTAGGGTTAAGGGCTCTAGCATAACACGCTCATCGAACTCTGCGAGCCTCGAGAAGACCTCATCGAAACTCTAAACCAAAGCAAAGCTGTACGAAGATCTCGAATCTCAAACCGAAAAGCCTTTCTTCAAAAAAGAAGCCTAAAACTTTTAAAAGCCCGCAACCGTTATAGAACAATCATAAACAGCGCAAGACACCCTATCCAACCAAAGAGGAGAGAGCCTCGAGGCCGGATTTCTCATGACAGGCCAGGTTTGAGAACCATCGTGGCAAAGATCGCCACGACAAGCATGCAGGAACTGGGCTTTTCTTGGTGGCTTGAGGGATTGCTGTCTCTTAGGGCGGCATTTTGGGGTTCTGCACGGTTTTCCGGATGTCTACAATTGACAAGGCTTGAAACGCGTTTGAGACGAGTTTCGGGCTTTTCGGCCTGGGGGCCTCTAGGGGGTTTTAGGCTTAGAGTCTGGGGTTTCCAGGATTCAATGGGTCGACCAGCAAAAACCCAAAGCCCTGAACTGCAAATTCCCTAAAAATCCGAAGGTCCTAACCCTGTAAACCCTAAACCCTACCCCAAACCCTAAACCCTAAACCCTAAACCCCAAACCCTAAACCCTAAACCCTAATAGACACAAAGCAGAGGAAGCCGGGAAGCACGATGTTCGTGGTGAACCGGGAGAGGAGCACTGCCCGGATGCCTGCTCGGAAGCCCCGATGCAAACGGGGACGGCTTGAGAGGGCCTGGGTTACATTGCATGCAGCTTCCCCTAATTAAGGAATATTGCTTAAATCATAATATGAACCCCCTTATAATTTAAGGTCTATTCCTTAATTACGGGGTATTGGGCTCTCTGGCTTGGGCTTTTGGGGAGTTGGGCTTCGAGAGGCTATAGGGCCTCGATCCTAGCCTGAAACCCTAAACCCCTAAAAATGTTCCTTATTATGGTTTCTATATCTAGTTCCTTAAAAAGGTAGGTCTTTTCGGCTACAGGTAGGGCCTAGACCTAAGTGTACGTTCCTGGTCTTATTGGGGGCTTTGGGCTCTACAGTAGGACTTTGGCTTTTGGAAGTAGGGTATGCGGTTCTAGTGACCGTAGAGGCAGGCAGATTCCGATGTTCCAACTTCCGGGCAATCACATTTGGAGCCCCTTAGAAGCCATGGGGGAGCCAGGATTGCAAGACTGCAGTAAAAGAGAGCCTTGCAACGTAAAGGTCTGCAGAATTGATGTTCTCCATATAGTCGCCAGTCTAATTGCTCAGGCCCCTGCCAGGAGGGGTCATGGCTGTGCTCCCTACTATAAGAACCAGAAAAGCCAAAACTATAAGCCCATTTTCCCCAAGCTTTACAGCGACAGCCCAGAGCTTGCATCTACTCATTACTTTGGGTCAGACCTGGACCCCCCAACTACCCTCTCATATACCCCAAGTACCCACTATTAAGGGCCATAAGGACTCCATTAAAGGGCCATGGGTCCTGGGAAGTCCCTTGCCAAGAATGTCTTAATTAAGGAATATACCTTTAATCATACTAGCGGCCCTATTATCATTTAAGGTAAATTCCCTAATTAAGGGATTTTGGAAGGTCTGGGAATGTCCACCACAAACTCCACAACGTGAGGGACTGAGGGCTTCAGGGTCTTAAAGGCTTCTTTTGGGGGTCTGGGGGGCGGTTTCTGCCGGCTTTTGGGGGGTTTAGGGTTTAGGGTTTACGGGCTTCTGCAAAGGTCTCGGGCTTTGGGTTCCTAGTCCAGGTTTAGGGATTTAGCTGTTGGCGATTGAATCACAGCTTACAGAGGACAGGCTTGGGGGTTTAAGTCCCTTCAGAATAAGCCCTAGATGGTCGTCTGGAGGGTGGTGCTCTGACAAGCACTAGTACCTTCATCCAGGCACCCTGAACTCTAAACCCTATGCCCAAGTAGGCTGAGGAACCGACAACACCCAAACACATTAAGAAACCTCTCGGCTGCAAGAACAGAGACCTTAGAAGACCCTATATTAGGAGCTTCTGGCTGCTCTTGCAATTTGAAGCTGTAGCTTTTGTGCGTTTACGGTTACTGCTTAGAGCTTGGGCTTGTAGTTCTGGGAAGTATGGACCTCTACCCCTATATGATGCAACCCTGACTGAACCCTAAGACCTATAGACCCGGATTGCAGCCCAGCTACACTCCGCGTCTGGGCACTCAGCAGCCTGTGTCTGTTTCAGCTTTCTGCTACGACCAGCAGAAGAACAGTAACATCGAACTACTTCCAAGCACTAAAAGCTAAAGTCTATATACAACCCAAACCCTACACCCTAAACCCAAACGCTAAACTTTGATCCGCATCGCCCTATTTCTAACGATCGAACTTCCCAAGGTCTGAAACCGACTGAAACCCGGAGAGCTGAGAATGCAAAGTGCAAGGCTCCAGAACCGAACTCTCCTTCTGGACGTGCTATATAACATCAGTGTTTAGGGTTTATAGGGTTTTTGGGATTGGGATTTGGGTTAAGGGTTTAGGGTTTAAGGGCTCTAGAAAGGCTTCATAAAGGTGTCAGAAGCGACTCCCTTTAGCTTGTGTTTTTTTTGCGGTGTTTAGGTCGAATAAACGTTTCGCTTAGGGTTTGGGTTTGTCGTTCAGGGTTTGGGATCTTCAGTAAGAGAATCTGTCTAATCTGTCACTCCTTTTTAGGGAGGGCTCTTAATTAGGCGAGCGAAGCCATCCTCCACCTCGCCTTACAGAGAGATCGTGAGATGCTTGTATGTTTGGCGTCTCGGAATTATGCGGGACATAAATATGATGTCCGGGGGCCTGCATGACTTGCATAGGGTTTGGGGGTATACTATCTCTTAACTATACTCGCGACTGTAATGACCCATATGACGAACTTGTCTCGATGCGAGTCCAGGGGGTTTGGGCCCCATGTTTGAATCGTGGGTCCCTTGAGGTCAGAATTCCCCTGCACCATACTCTCGCCAAGATCTGTACCCTCTAGCCTTCAACACTAAATGCGTGAGGGCTTCGGGCTTCTAGGGCTTGCGCCTACAAGGTTCGGTTTAGCGCCAACCTTAGCAGGCCCAAACACCCAATATAGGGGCCTTAATAATTAGAACAGGTTTGGGGGCCCATTATACTATAACCATAATAAGGAACCCCCAACATATCATAGGGACCCTTAGGGGGGTAGGGAGAGGGGGGGTAAGGGACTATACTTCCTTAAACAGGCCCCCCTCCCTCTACCCTCCTAGGGGTCCCTGTGAAAATAGCATATTAGGGTCCCCTACATTAAACCTATCCCCGGACCCAAGCCAGAAGGCGGATCAGACCTTGAGTTGGCTGGTCCGGTCGAAAAAGCCTCGACTTGCATTCATTTACAGTATAGGGGGTTTCGGGACTGGGCCGAAACGGTCAAAGAGCCCTAGGTTAAGACACCGGGCTTGGGGGCATATTATCGTATAGCTATGCCGAGGAAATAGTAGGAACAATGTTGGTAAATATTCAGGCTTCTTTGTTAAATCGAGGTTGTGCCAGGTCTTGTGGTTCAGGCCAATCTCTTGCGGGATCTTCGTCGGACGTTGGAGATGACAGCCATACAAACATCAGCTGCCCTAAACCCCCAACATCCCCATTCTCTCTGTCGGGCACTTGTTCGGTTCTTTGCCGGGTGACCCCACCAAAGGCCGAACCCCAGAAGCAGCCGCAAAGTAAGCCTAGGCTGAGAGAGGCTGGAGGTTTTTAAGGCTTCGGGTTCAGGGGTTTAGGGGTCTAGGGCTAGGGTTTAGGCTTTAGCGTTTAGGCTTGATTCTTTTAGGTAAGTGCAGTGGGTCCTTCTAGCAACAACCTGCTCACAAGGGTGCATGCCAAAAGCCTTCATGTGGGTTGAGGGCTTGGGGAGTTACAGTTGGGTTTCGGGGTTAGGATTTATGTTTCGGGGGCTAAGGGGTCAGGGTCCCTATTAGTCCGGCAGAAGGTTTAAAAGGTTTGGAATTTGACGGTTTAAGGTTTATAGGGCTTTAGGTTTCTAGGTCTAGGGGTTGAGGGTGTAGAGCTGGTAAGCAGTATGGTTGAATTCGTGATCGGAATCCGGCAGCGTGGGAGGTGTACGTGGGAGCACAGGGCAGAGGCATACAGAGTAGAAGTTAGACATGCCGTGATCGTAAGAAAGGTCGTGAAAGGCGAATGCTTCTACAAGCAAAACACAACAGCTTCAGACAGTAATATGAAAAAGGTTCCGAGCGGCTTCACGTGCTTCGGACTTCGCTGCAGTGATCCGTATTTGTCCTCCGTGGGGGGAAGTTTGGTTTTAGGAATGGGATTTGAATTTGGGAACCAGGCTTTCGGACAGGGATTGGAGTTGAGGCAGCCCTACGTCCAAAAACCTTCGCCCTAAAGCCTTAGGCTTGCGGTATGACCCGAAGGGGCCAAGTATCGAATAATCATTTTCTCCACAAGACATCAACCTACATTCCAAAAGCCCGGTCGACCCGGACTGGGAACAATGCCTTTCGCAACGTTAACCAACCCTGGGTTTACATCATAACAAGAAAAACCTGATTCCAGAGGAGCAGCCAGTTATCAAATGGGAGTTTCCGAAAATAGGGGACCCTAATATGGTACCCTTAATAGTAGGATCCTTATTATAAGGACCCCCAAAATAAGGTACCCCTAATTTTCGGAAACCCCCGAATTGATCGAAGCTGATGGCTGGAATCAAGGGCTTTAGGATTCTGGGGTCCTTACAATAAGGATCCTACATATTAGGGTACTAGATTAGGGTCCCCTCTCCCATTTGAAAGCTTTAGGACTCCCCGAAACTCTCATGCACTGGGGGGACCCCTGTACTTGGAGGCCCTTTTGACTTAGTCTACTTAGTATCCCCTAGAAACCATATTATAATCCCCCATAACCGACCTTACTAACCCTACTTACTAAGTCAAAAGGGCCTCCAAGTAAGCCCTCTCCCCAGACCTTCCAAAATCCCTTAATTAAGGAATATACCTTAAATTATAATAGGATCCCGAATATGATTTAAGGTATATTCCTTAATGAAGGGATTTTGGAAGGTCTGGGTCGACCCACGAAGCACTAAGTGCACGCTGGAGGCACTGAACAATTACATAATTACAGTTGCAACTGGATTTTGAGCAGATTGTAGTATAAACAGAATGGGACTACCAAGGAAGACAATACCTAACTATTCCGATTCAAGCAAAACCCCTGAATAATCACCGCTTCATCTTAAGATCCAGTTATAGGCCCTTTATAAGCCTTATTGAGGGCTTGGTTATGAATCGGAGGTCGAAAATGAACATGACTGCCCTTATACAGGGGCCTTAAAAATTAGAATAAGGTTTTGGGGCCCACTATACCATAATCATAATAAGGAGCCCCCAAAATAGTATAGGTAATTATTTAGGCCCTTTATTGCCTACAAAACCTACATTCACTGTCCCTCATAATTCATATTTACGAAGAATAAGGTTTCGGGCTTCATCGTAGCCCTAAGGGCCTTTTGCAACCCCCAGGATCCTTTGTTTTTCTGACACCGGAGATCATGGCTATCGCCAGAGACGGTACGACAAAGAAGCCGTCGATGGATGGTACTGTCTGCACCTTAGGGTTTAGGGTTTAGGGTTTACTGTCTGCACCTGGATGGTGGTTCGGGTTTACGGGTACTTGGGGTTTAGGGTCTCGCACCTTTGCGTTGTAAACCCTACGACCCATGCACAAATAGGAGGCATACGACGGAACCAGAGAGTAAAGGGGGGTTGTCTTATATATATATATATATAACCCTGGCACAAAAAGATGGTACATGCTTCTGCAGGCCCGTAAAGCCTAAGCCTAAACCACAACCCTGTCTGTAAAAAACCAAGCTAGTACCTCTCTTGCAGAACCGTTATATGACCTTGATTTTGAAACCTTTGTTGCAATGTGTGCTTCCTTCAACCCTGTAACTCCTAAGTCCAAATTCCATAACAAAACCCAGGACACCCAAGACCCTATCAAAAGGCAGCCCGCTAATACAGAGGCCTTAATAATTGGAATAGGGTTTGGGGGGTATATCATACTAGTACTACAGTAAGGAACCCCCCAAAGAGTACTGGTTATTATGTAAGCCCCTATACTGGGCTTTTAAGTAACCAGTGAGAAAAAGTATACCTTTTATTTCATACTATGGTTCCTTTAAGAAAAAAGTATTAAAGTATGGTACTCCAAAGCCCAGTATATTATATAATTTCCTGAGCCGGCACCCACCATGAAAGAGCTTCCTCAGGTCCGGAAACAGCAACGAGCTGCTCGTAGACAGTGGACAGGAGGATGCCACCAGCAAACCTGGGGTTCGCAGCGGTAAACCCTAAGCCTAAACCCTAAACCCTAAACTTGCAAGATGTAGGGTTTAAGTACCCTGTGCCTTGAACCCTAAACCCTAAGTACCCTGTACCCTAAACCCTTAAGCCTTAAGGTTTCGGTTCTTGAAGACTTCATGGGGCCGAAGTGATCGAAGTTCAAGTTCTGGTGTCGGGCTTTGGCTGAAGCAGGCCAGGGCATGAATCAAATAGGGGCCTATTATAATTGCAATAAGTATTTGAGGCTCGTGCATAACATAAATATAATTATCAAAAAGGAGCCCCAAGGAATGCTGTTGCTAATCTTAGTTGCTGGGTTCATAAGCCCTTAAAGGTGTACACTTTTAGTTTTACAGTGGGTAATATTATCCCAAAAAGTGTAAAGTGTATCCACTCAGCTACTAAGGAAACTAAACCCAGAACCCTAAACCCTAAACCCAGAACCCTAAACCCTAAACCCAGCCCTAAGGAACACTGTTGCTAATTATTCCGGCCTCCATGGTAGGTAGAGTGGTTCTTGAAGCCTTATGCTCCGATTCAAGGCTTCGGGGGCTTGGGGATGCTATCGCTTTGGGGATTAGGGTTTTGAGTCCAGGGTTTTAGGGTTTAGGTGCCCGTGAACACAAGTATAAACATCTACTCCACATAATATGGCTACTGCCTTGAAATGTGCACCTCGGCGTTGGAAGCCTAAGCAGCCTTACATATCCAGTCCAAGGCTCAAGCACACCGAGAAGCTGTGCACCAAGGTCCCAAGACGCTGGCGCTTCGACGGAACGGGCGGAGGCGACCGAGGACTTAGCAAGGGAGGTTACGATAATACTTACTTTTGGTTAGTAGGGAATGGGGGAATGGGGGACAATTATAACTACTATTACTACCATTCTTCCCTACTAACCAAAGGTAGGAATACATCCTTACCCCGTCCACCTGGCATATTCCTGAATCGACTCACCTGGGTTTGGAAACGTGTGAGGACATGGCTTGTATTCCTAGCATAGGGCGCTCGTCTCGGAGTAAGATGACCACTTGCAGCTGAACACAGGGTTCGGAACTATGGTTTTTGATAAAGGGATTGGGAGTGGCTTGGAGGGGACAGGTATTGAGGGTCTTGTGGGGACTTACTTACCATGAAGAAGTAAGACGGTGTATTTTCCTGGATGTTCCAATGTTATGGTAGATTTTCAGATAACTCGGGTTGAACCTACAGATCAGCACCTAGCGATAGTCCCTTTGGAGTTATTCTTGGTTTAAGCACTATGTTTCGGATCCCAGAAGGCAACCCAAACAAGGAACTACAATGGAGACCATGCCCTCAACCCTAAACTCCCCAAACCCCCTTAAACCCTTAACCCCCTAAACCTTATAGTAGCCCCTATAGATCCCTTTAACCCCTAAACCTTTCCACAACTAAACGGTAGCCATCTGAGATGGCGGCGGCCCCTCGCCACTCCACCAGTCATGGAGCACCTGTGATGCATATTAATTAAGGAATATACCTTAAATCCTATTCGGGACCCTATTATAGTTTACGGTATATTCCTTAATTAAGGGGTATAATGTAGGAACCTGATTAAGAAACCTTGGGCCTTTACTAGGGTTCCTTATATGAACCCTACTATTTTGGGGGTTATAGGCCCAGGGTTTCTTAATCAGGTTCCTACATTACCAGTCTTGGGCGCATGGTTTAAGGGGTTTAAGGGTTCAGGGTTTAGTTTAGGGGTTCAGGGTTTAGGGTGTAGGGGTGCAGGGTTTAGAGTTTATCAGGGGTATAGGGTGTATAATCGTGAAAAGACTTTCGAGCGAACTATGTTGGCCTAGCTTCGTCGGTGCTGGCGCCGTGTCTTGTTGAGACTTGGACTTTCTCAGCAACCCTTTTGCACCGCAAACCCTAGATGAAGGCTGAATGCTGTGAAGAAGACCCCTAAGCCCTACACAACCCTTAGGGTTTAGGGTAGGCATAGGCTCTTGCACCCCGGCCCTTGCCCCCACAGAACCATGCAGATCCTTCAAAATCACATTGACCACACTCCAAAATCACAGTAGAATCCTTAGAACGTCGTTACTTTACTGCAAACCTTACAAAACCGAGATAGAAAACCATTTGTAGAATGCAATAAACCGTACACACTACGTAGAAGCAGAAACCCCCATTCCAAGCCAAGATCTGCCAGGGCACCACCCCACTGGCAGCGGCCAAAGAAGTAAGGACCACCCACTCGGCCGGCTTCATTGGCGGCTCCGAACTTACGCCCGGAATTTCTCGAATTGCAAACCCTCGGTCAAATAGGTCATGGTTTAGGACTTACCTAAACCCCCCAAAAGTAGGTTAAATAATGGCCCAAAACCTACAAAGGGCTATTATTCTACATGCTTTTGGGGCCCAGGTATATCGGATTTAGTAAGCTAAACTGACACTGCTCCAGGTCTGAGCTGCATGAGTGTGCGAGGTAGTTCCCAAGCGTTTCTGTTTAGGGATCAGAGATTAGGGCA
The DNA here is from genome assembly GCA_003297005.1 of Symbiodinium sp. clade A Y106. Classification (NCBI taxonomy): domain Eukaryota; class Dinophyceae; order Suessiales; family Symbiodiniaceae; genus Symbiodinium; species Symbiodinium sp. clade A. Next base: position 58,499 of record BGNK01000561.1, on the reverse strand, counting down.
TGCAGGGCTCTCCAGGTTTAGAGTTTAGAGTTCATGCAGGCTTCTGGGTTTTAGGCTCCTTTCGTGGGTTTGAAATCAGTGCAAGGTCTGGGCAAGGATTGGGCTGCGGGATCTATCGAAGGGCGCTCCATCCTCCGGTACTGGCTTTGGCAAGGGCGCTCCATCCTCCGGTACTGGCTTTGGCAAAGCGTCAGGGCATCGTAATAATGGGGAGCTTTACAAAGCTACCTTAAGCCCTTGCAAAAGCGGATAACTGGATATGACCGCATTGTTAGAGGCGGCTCTGCCACAAGCCATCACTTGAGCCAGCCACGAAGTGGCCACCAACTCTTGGTAGACACCTTCCTTCTAAGTTCTAAGTAGCCGCGCATATACGTCGGTCTAGAAGCCCTTCCCCGTTCTTCTTGGGGAGCATTAAGCAAAAGCACAGAAACTCTCTATCGTGGATCGCCTGGCATAACACCTGTCACCAAAAAGGCCTGAGCTGGGACGTGCCCGTCGGTTCTTGCTTACCATCAGCGAGACAGCCATGCACCCCAAGGCCCAAATCAACGCCGAATAAATCCTAAACCCTCAAGCCTCAACAACGCCTTAAGTCCTCATAGTAGACCCCTCATAGGAACCGAACCATTGTCAGAACGCTTCAAGCAACCCCCAAACCTAATCACTAAAAAATGCCGGTTGGCCCTTAATAAACCCACAGACAATCCTACGATTAACACCCTACAGTAAAAGAAAACCCTAAACCCTCATAGACCCAACACCCTAGACCAAAACACCCTTAAACCTGAAGAAACTCAAACTACCCGAATGGACCACACACACTAATCAACCCTCAACCCTAATATATGCAAAAAAACCTATAAGCAACAGTATATCCGACACCGCAATAAAGCCGTTCAACCCTCATGAGCCCTACGGATACAAACCCTCAAGAAATCCTGCAACCTGATAACGCTAAAGCCTAATCGGTACCAAACCCTAATGGCGTCCAACCCCCTAGGACAAACCCTGCACTAAACCCCGAAACGCTGGCCCAAACGGCAAACCCTGAAGCACTGACAAAAAATCAGACCCTTTGGGGTTTAGGGTCCCCTAACCCCTATAAACCCTAGCCCTGTGTCGGGTGCCCGACCCCCTGGTAGACATATTCCCAGGTCGGTAGCTCCTCAGCCTCCATCATCAGCTCCAGTGACTTCCTTTCGGCGGNCTTTAAGCCTTAGGGTTTAGGGTTTAGGGGTTTAGGGTTTAGGGTTTAGGGGTGTAGGGTTTAGGGTTTAGGGTTTAGGGGTTTAGGGGTTAAGGTTTAGGGCTTTAAGGCTTTAGGGTTTTGGGGTCTAGGATTTAGGAGTTAGGATTTTACTGTTAGTTTTTGAAGGCTTAGTTGTGTTCATGGCATTTTGGTGTTGCCTTTTTCTACTGTTTGGGTGAATCCGTGATGATTTGTGATGTTGACTCTGTTTCTTTTAGGTTTGACGGGGTGCGTAGTCTGTACTTGCATCTTGCTTGATTGTATGCATCTTTGGCTGTGGTTGTTGTTGTTCTTCTTGCTTTGGGGCGGAAGGTTAGGGGTTTCGCTTTCAAGGCTCACTTCTGCGCAAAGCTTTGGCCGGAGCGTCGATATTGTCACCATCGTTTGCATCCTCTTTGTCATCACCATATTCCTCCAAGAAGTCGTAAGCATCAACCTTTACAAGCCTGACGATTTATCATCACCACCAAAGCACCCTTAGGCTCCATGTACCTATATAGCATACACTTAAGCCTTAAAATACCTGTATTGGAACTCCTCTAAGGCCTAAATATGTACTATATGGGTACATGCAGCCTTAGGGATCACCACCATTGTCATCCTCAGGTTCATCACCATCACCCTCCAAGTGCCCCTTAATAGAGGCCTCATGGTCCTTGACAGCGGGTACTTGGGTTCTAATAGAGGTAGTTGGGGGGTGGTCACCGTCACCCTCATCTCCTTCTCCCCTGTTGCACTCTCAGAAAAATCTATAGGGCGTAAGTGCTGAAAGACGGCTTTGTGGCATATTATACTATGGTTATACTAAGGGGCCCTCAAGAATAATAGTGCTGATTGTCTAGACCCCGATACTTGGATTCCCGATGCTTCCGAGAGCTTCGGCACGGCTTTCTTTTGTATAGGTATAGTGAGCCGGAACAAACATGTGTTACATATTGCATAATGGCAACCATGCAAGCAGATGTTTTAGCCCCACAGCCCCCCCTTCAAAAAAGAGGCAGGCTGTGTCTTTTATCCTAGACCCTAGACCCCAGAACCCTCAACCCTAAATCCTGAACCCTGTAAAAACCCTACATCCTTTCACTTAGGGGCTGAGTATCCTTTCCCAAAAAAGGTTAATCTTTTCGAATTATGGTAGGATTATATAAACCCCAAAAGGTTCAAGGTGACCTACTCAGCTACTAGGTTCACCACGGCACAGTTAGAGAATGACCCTCGGCTGAGGCCCTGCACGGCCCATCGGAGTCGCTGTCATCGATCACGGTCCCTGGCATACTGCTGTTTGGGCTGTTTGGGCTTTAGGGTTTCCTTCAAAAGGATCCATGAAGGTTCCTTAAATTAAAGGGATCTATAAGGGTTTGGGGTTTAAGGGCGGCTTTACGGTTTGTTTAGGGGTTTAGGGTTTACCGGCTATTCCTTTAACAGCTCCTCTAAGGGGCTCCGTAAGGCCCAGGCCCATTAGAAGTTTGTGGATTTTGATATGAGAGTTTCCGAAAATTAGGACTACCGTATTTTGGGGGTCCTTACAATAAGGATCCTACTAGTTAGGGTACTATATGAGGGTCCCCGATTTTCGGAAACTCCCATATCGGGGCCTGCTAATTAGAATAGGGTTTGGGCATATACTCTACTCCTTTTACATCGGAGACTCTACGGGGGGGCAATATTACTGATTGTGCTAAACCCTAAACCCTACAGCCGTAAACCCGAAACCGATGGGTGAACTGCCTTTGTGCTGATTTTGGCATTTAGGCTTGGCTGGTTGTTCTAAATCTCAGGCCCTAGATCCTGAACCATTCGGGTTCGAGGCAAAGGATGTTGAGTTTAATATGGGGCGGCGTTGATAACTACCACTACGGGCTATTCAACCTTAAGGGTACCTTAATCTACCCTTAATAGGGTCCTAATAGGGATCTTTAGGGTCTAATAGCCCATAGTGGTAGTGTTAGAATGGGCAGTACAACGCAGACGATATGTACATGACTGCTTACCAAGCCCTTATGTAAGGCCTTGATGTACTCCGCAGGGATACCGATCATAATCCCATCATACCCTAGTAGTCGAGCAGATCAGCTTTAGGCTTATTTGGGGCCTTAGGGTATGTTGCGAAATAAAAATAACTGTATAAGCCAGCGGAGTAATGCAACTACTCCCAAATTTGAACCGGGCTTCTTGCAATTAGAGGTCCCTCAGCTACCGGTCCTCATAAATAGGAGAGCCCCTAGGACAACGGCTCTAAAACACTTTTCAAAATTCTATGTTTCAAAAAGTGAAGCCTGTGAACCCTAAGGAACAATGTAGGCAACTCTTCAGGCCCCTCTATCAAATCCGAGCCCCGAATCCCACACACACACACACACGCACACTTGTCCAGTTTGCCAGGGCAACCGAACGTCACCCTCTTGAGACGAAATATTCAGATTAATATCTAAACCCGAAACCCTGAGCCCAAAATCCCCTAAACCCTAAACTCGAAACCCTGAGCCCAAAACCCATATAGAGCCACGACCTGAAGCATCAAACTTTCTCGGACAGAGAAGAACGCTCAGACACTCTAAACCCTGATAGAGCCCTTTAAAGGAACCCTTATAATACGGCTGATGGACAAAATCCTGCATGACCCTAAGGACCCTAAACTATGGGAATTATGGTATATTCCTTATAATGGGTAATGCAGGATTTTGTCCATCAACAATAGTACCCGGACCCCTTATAGTAACCCTTTTAAAGGAACCCGAAGGTACGCCTCGCGTCGCGAGCACAGTGCAAAGTACCACCAGGAGCAAAAGTGCTGGCCTGGCTGTGATCACCGTCTTCCACGGTTTAGGGTTTAGGGGTTTAGGGGTTTAGGGTTTTGGGGTTTAGGACATATAGGGTTTAGGGTGTAGGACATATAGGGATGCCGACATGGGTGGTTCTCTACATTAACCTCCCCTTGTTTTGGGTCACCACAAATAGTAGGAGCTAGAAAACCATCCAACCAAAAAACCCGAAGTGGTGGTGTTCCCGCCAAAAATTCACCCCCTGCTGCAACCCGTTCTGCAGGAGGGTCTTCTCTTTCTCGAGGTCCTCGATTCTGCTCTTCTGGATCTCATTGATGCGCGTGTGCATCTGGCATTGCTCACTATTCACTATGGGTTATGACTGTCAATCCAGACTACGAAGACCGAGCAAAGCCTCCAGCTCCGCGGATTCCCTTGCCCGCTTCGTCTCCATCGACGCCAGCTGCTTCTGGAGACCATCCAGCTCTTCCTGCCGGGTAGTGGAGAGCTGGTGGGATTCCCCCAATTCACAGTACAACAGCCTCCCGCGCCTGGGCGCGGTACCTTTCCCTGTCTTTCTGAGTGCCGGAGGAACAATGCAAAGCCTGTCATGTCCGGGCGCAATGGTTGTGAGAACCATGGATATACTTTATAGGGCCCTTCCTGAAGGCTCCCTATCTGAACGTCCTTGACGCGAAGCTTGTCGAGATACTTGGCCGTTATGTCGTTTCTCGTCTTGGAGTTTGCATTTTTGCGCTTTCTCTCGTTGTCTGCCTTCCTTTGCTTCTGCGCAGCGGTCTCCGGCGGTCTTCTTGTCGAGGCCTCTGCTTCTCTCTTAAAAAGAGGACCCGAGGACCCGGAAATTTGAAAAGGAACCCTAGTTTAGAGAACTACCCACATGAATTCTGCTCGAAAAACTCCGAAAGCCGCGAGGAGTGAGGTTATAAGTTCAGGGTTCGGCCACCACCCAGCAGTGGTGGCTGTCTTGTGAATATGGAAGGCCTGGAAGGACCTAAATTTTATCCGCCAGCACGCAAACCCCACATCCCAAACCCTGAACCCTGAAGCCTTTGAAACCCTACGCCCCAAAGCCCTGCTCTCTGAACCTTACGACCCCAAGCCTGTGGCTGAGGTTTAGGGCACCGAGCAGCATGGTCCTTTACCCTAGGCATGTTTTCCGGACCTGACTTTTTACATCTGGCCCAGGGTTCCTTTTTATGGTTTAAGGTTCAGGGGCTTTGATAAAACCCTAAACCCTAAACCCTAAACGCTAAACCCAAAACCCTAAACCCTAAACCCAAAACCCTAAACCGATCCCTTTAAGCGCCTCGAAGACCGTAGCGTAGCCCGACCTGTCTACTCTTCAACTTCACCAAGTAGGAGACCTCCAAACAGGACAAGCCTCAATGACCGTGCAAAATCCTTGGGAAGCCCTATAAGACTCCTGCAGGCGCTAGTAAAACCTTCACGAAACTCCTTTCAAGGCCCCTGAAAGCAACCCTGACCCTAGACCCTAAAATCCCTATCCACACCAACACCCCCCAACTATCTCCTATTAGAGCCTACAAGGCCTCCAAAAAAGGGGTAGGCCCACAGGCTTTCAGCTTGACTTCTAAAGGTCTCCGACAGCCAGGAGCCCCACTGCACGGCGTAGAGCACCCAGTTGTTGGCATCCGTGGCATGCACCTGCTTTTTGGTTTCAATGGTTTTGGACTTCCATTAAGGGGTTCTATGTTCTAGGACCTTTTAGGGCTTCCGGGATTGCCGAACAAGCATTGTAGCTTTAATGCTGCTCTTTGGCGTCTGTCTGCAGCCAGCCAAACCCGTTGCATTTACGGAAGGGAGCACAACAACTACCAACCACAAAATGTGCCGCATCCCATTCTCAGTGCCAGACGTGGATGGTATAGCAAGACTCATGACAACAAGTCCACACAATCAGAATGGCAATGCTATATGGCAGCTGCAGCAACAACCAGAGCGACCCCGCCTTAGCATGCTAAGGTTGGTGGTAAGGCTCACCGTCACAGCAACCATGAACGTAACACAATCGTCAAACACAGACCGTCCATAGCAGTCAAACTGATGATGGAATTTTTGTAAACCTGAACTACTACTACTACTTCTTCTACTACTACTACTACACTTACTACTACTTACTACTTACTACTTACTACTTACTACTTACTACTTACTACTTACTACTCACTACTCACTACTTACTACTTACTACTCACTACTCACTACTCACTACTCACTACTCACTACTCACTACTTACTACTTACTACTTACTACTTACTACTTACTACTTACTACTTACTACTTACTACCTACTACCTACTACTACTACTGCCACTGCCACTGCTACTGCTACTACTGCTACTAAAGAATTTGTACGAGGTGCCGGGCCTCAACATCCCAACTCCGAAACCCACTGCAGGCCCACGACTCCAGTACCCCCAACGCTAAACCCTAAACAGAACCACACCTAAGCCCAAAATCCGACATCCTAAATCCGAAAGCCTCAGATTCGGAAGCCAAATCAAAAAAATCAGGCGCCTGGATCCAAGTATGCAGCCGCGAATCCGAATACCTCAAACCCGTAAACCCCAGACCCTGACACACCAAAACCCTTAAAGAAACCCTGACAAAGGAATAACACAAACGAACCCCTTCACGGACCCTCCAATGCCAAAACATCCTTTGGCGTTTGTTGCAAGCCCGGCACCCTAAACCTAAACCTCAAACCGTAAACCCTCAAACCCTAAACCCTAACACTCAAACCCCAAACCGTAAACCTCAGACCCCAACCCCTACACCTCAAACCCTAAACCCCAAACCCTAAACCTCCACCGGCCTCCTTTGGGGGAGCCGTGGGGCCCGGAACGGAGGGTATCCGGGGACCCGGTTCGGCCTCGGACATTTCTGAGGGCCGGAAATCCTGATGTAGGGCCCTTAATAATTCGAATAAGGTTCCTTTAAGGGTTCCTTTTAACGGGGCCTATAAGGTTTGCTATAAGGGGTATTATGGGGGTTTACTATAGGGGCCTTTAATTAGAATAGGGATTTGGGGGGTTCCTTATTATGATTATAGTATAACATACCCCCCAAGCCCTATTCTAATTAGTATATTTCCATACAAAAAACAGTCTATTGCCAGGACCCCCAAGGGGCCCTTTAATGGAGCCCTTATGGTCCCTAATAGTGAATCTGGGGTATATTAGAGGGTAGTTAGAGGTCTAGGTATAGTATATCTTGCAGTATATCATCGTATGTTGTAGTATGTTCCAGTACATCCTACTACAACATTACAGTTATAATCTACCGTGGCGACGGTTCTTAAACATGCAGGCTTTCAAATATCTGCTAGTTTGTACAACCTCCGTGGACGTCGGGCCGAGGCCACCGCCTATTTACAAGTTTAAACCCCAAGTTTTTGGGATTTTGGTTTGAAGGTTTAGGTTTAGGGACGTAATGGTCCAGGAGTTTGGCATCACGATGTGCGAGTTCACAATGATGTAAACAAACATAGGGGGTCTGAAAAGTAGCACGAATCTTTTCAGACAGTTGTGATATACATATAGTATAACACACCCAGCAATTAGGTCCATTAAACAGGCTTCAATGTTAGGGTGTTGGGAGGAAGGCTTCAAGATTCGGGCGGCACCCAGCCCTAAAACCCCAACCCTGTGCCTCAACACAAAATCTCAAGCTGTAGAGTCTAAACCCTAAGCCCTATACCCTATACTATAGAGGCTCTGTACCTCAACAAAAATCTGAAGCTGTAGAGTCCAACAGTGTAAACCCTAAACCCTATACCCTATACTATAGAGGCTAAACCCTGAACCCTGACCGCCCTGCTATAGAGGCTCAACCCTAAATCCTAAACCCTATATGGAGGCTCAACCCTAACTATCTACAGAAAAGCACATAAGCAAAAATTAGGATAGGGATATCCCATATAAACCCCCATAATGAAGCCCACTAAGGTAGGGATATCCCCATAAAATGCCTATGCTTACGTGCTTTTTGGGGTCCCGAACTAACGGCCTTCGGCCCGGAACGCAAGCCGACCCACACACTCAAATTAGATGTCAGCATTCCAGGGTCCAGGGTGTACCTAAACCCCTCAAAAGTAGGTTAAATAATGGCATAATGGCCCAAAACCTATAAAGGGCTATTGAAAAAAATGGCCCAAAACCTATAAAGGGCTATTTTTTTAAAAAACGGTACAAAACCTATAAAGGGCTATTCTTCTACATACTTTTGGGGTCCCGGGTGTAGGTTCGAGAGAGTAATCAACCCGGAAGGGTTTAGGGTCTAGGGTGTGGGATATAATCACAATCCTTTTAGGGTTTAAAAGTTTAGGGTTTAGGGTTTAGGATTATAATTTTCTTGAAAAACATATTCTGATTTTCCCGAGGCAGGCGCATGCAAGCTGGGCTGCGTCGTCTCCGTTGTCGTGGCTGCTGTCCACGGCGGAGCTGGCAGAGGGTTCCAGAGATTCAACCCACCTTGAACCGTATTATATTGGGATCTGTTTCATGGTATAAAAAACTAAGGTGTATACCTTGCAAAATTTGCCAAACATTCTAAGAAAGCGCTTCAACAATGATTATGCGATTGGTTCAAATATGGTTATGTCAGCAGCTCCCATCTTCCAATTGCAATCTCAGGATTTAAGCCAAGGTCAGCTAAAACCCCCAAACCCCAAGCCTATATGCGAGTTTCCGCAAATAGGGGACCCCAATATAGTACCCTAAATAGTAGGATCCTGATTACAAGGACCCCAAAATAAGGTACCTCTAATACCTCTAATTTCCGGAAACTCAATATTAATAAATCCAGTCTGAAGCAAGCTCAGGGCAGGAGGAATCGGATCGGGTTAGGGCCTCCGCAGGGTTTCGGGAACCCCAAGGGACCACCCAATTAAATGGAGTCCTTTTCTAGGGTCCGTTTTAAAGAGCGGGGACCTACAAAAGAACTCTACCTTGGAGAACTACCTATATGGTTCCGGGGTCGAGGCTCCACTGAAGACAAAATGCAGGAAGCATCTTATGTGATATGTGTCGATGTAGGCAAGCCCGGCGGTGAGTTCTAGTTCAATAGCGACCCGAGCGATCCCCAGCCTCATACCGATCATGACATTCTGGGTCGTGGATTCATACGAAACGCAAAGACTAGGATAGTTTTAATAACTTGAAAAGCAAACAAGAGTGATGCAGAAACGCTCAATGAATCTCCATACCGACTTCTTAGGGGCTGAGTACCCTAACCCCCCCAAAAAGGTTCACCTTTTCAATTATGGTAGGATTATACGAACCCGAAAAGGTTGAATCTTACCTGCCCAGCTACTAAGACTAGCAAAGGCCCAAACCAACCCCTCAGAAATCCCTGAGCGCTACACACCCAAAGATGCATAGGCCCTCAATATGCGGGTTCTCATGTAAGACAATATAACAGGGCTTCGGGGTAATATTGCATCAACCTACTAAGAAATCTAAGGAACAGCATTCGTGACTATTCAGCCTTCTAGATTACACTCCAAACAATGAACCCCAAATTAAACCCCAAGCCCTACATCCGAAACCCTCAGCCCTAAGCCGAGACCCCATAACATAGGGGCCTTAATGATTAGAATCGGGTTTTGGGGCCCATTATACTACAATTCTTATGAACCCCCAAAATAGTATTGGTAACTATTTGGAAGTTTCCGAAAATAGGGGACCCTTATATAGTACCCTAATTTGTAGGATCCTTATTATAAGGACCCCCCAAAAGAAGGTACCCCCTATTTTCGGAAACTCCCATTTCGGCCCCGAAATTAAAGCCCCGGTTTGGAGGGGCTGCCTGTGGGAGGCGCCTCCGTAGGCTCCGCCTCACGGAAAGTTTTTCAGGGCTTTGGCCTGTGGTTTGGGGATTCATTAGGGTTTAGGGTCTAAGGTTTGGGGATTAACTATTAGGGTAGGGTTTAGGGTTTAGGGTCTAGGGTTTAGGGAGGGTTTAGGGTCTAGGGTTTAGGGATTAACTATTAGGGTTTAGGGTCTAGCGATTAACTATTAGGGTTTAGGGTCTAGGGTTTAGGGATGAACTAGGCTTTAGGGTTTAGGGCGTTGCGGGGTTCTTGCACCTAGAAAGGAAAGTCGAAAGCCCAACTATGCAAAGCCTCAGATAGTCGGGACGAGTAGCTGGCAAGGACTCAAACTGAGACAGGGTCTAGGGGCTTTGGGCAGTGTATACAGGGTACGATAATTCCGAGCAGGATCTTACACGACCTCTCCTTCTCCTCCTTTTCCTGATTCTACTACTATGATTTCTACTACCACTTACGCCACTGCTGCGACTCCCCGTAGTCCTGAACCCTATAAACCCGTTAAAACCCTTGTCTCTATAAGCCCTAAGCCACTTCGTCTTTGAAGCTTCCTACGCATTTTGGACTTCAACGGGTGGTGCCGATCGTGTCTGCGGCTGATGATGTCAAGAGAGAGTCCCATTTAGGGGGGCTCCTGCAGAGTTTGAGGGTTTAGTCTAATCCCCTCAACGGGTACTACATTGAAAGGGCTCCCCTTGGTGTTGTAGATGGTGCCTAAAAGGACTCCTACAGGGTTTTGGGTGGTCGCAGGGTTTGAGATTCTGCTCTGGTCCAGGGATAGGTTTCGCATTCGCTGTCTTTAGGCTTGAATACAGGGTAGAGCCGGCACACCATTCTGGGAAATTATTTTGCAGGATGGCGAGTACGCTCCGTATGGTGCAACGGCTTGCTTGGCTCAGCAAGCGTCTCAGAAAAAAATCCCCAAACCCTGAAGCCCTAAACCCTTAACCCCCATTACAAAACGGCAAGCCAGGGGCCTGGGATCCTTGGTATAAAAACCGCAAAGTAAAGACCGTGAGATAAGGACCCCTCAACCCTATAAATCCTAAACATAAATCCTAAACCCTCCCCCCAGCTCTCTGCCTTCGTCGCCTTCAGGACAGAGGGTGTGGTGCTCAAGCCACCTGTCCGACCGGTGGACAGGTTAGAAGCGTGTGTTAGGGTTTAGGGCCTTAGGGTTTAGGGCTGTTGGGTTTAGGGTGTAGGAGTTTTTTAAGCAGTCAGGTAAACCGAAAGCACTAAACCGCAATAGAGCCCTTGTAGAAGCCTGATGGAATCCCTTCAAAGGAACCCTACACGACCCCATAACACCCGTGTAGATGCCGATGCGATTTACTGTCTAGGGCTTTAGATTCTATAACCCAACTTCCCCCTGAACCCAGCTCCTGACCTCGAAACTCCTAAACCCAAAACCCCAAACCTCCTAAGCCCGACACTCCGCCCCACTTCTTGCCCTAAACGCTGGGAACAACAAAGAACCCCAGCGCCTGAGACCGGTGTCGCCCTGGAGGAGGTGGACACCTCGAGCAGTCTCTGTTCGTGTTGTTTATTTCTACTTGGGGTTTAGGGTTTCGGGTTCAGGGTTTGGGGCTTAGGTGTTTAGGATTCAGGGTTTACGGACTTAGGGGGTTTACTGTTGGAATTTTGCTTTGTTGTGCTGCGCCCTTGAGTCCCAAGTGCTCCAGGCGTGACCACTCGACTTGTAGGGTTTATGGGATACGGTGTAGTGTGCAAAGAGGATTCGGATCAGGGTAGTTTGTGGCCGTGGTAGTCGTTGTGCTCGTAGCAGTAGCAGGAGCAGTCGTCGTCGAGTCGTCGTCGTAGTCGTGGAAGAGAGGTGGTGGTAGTAGTAGTAGTAGTAGTAGTAGTAGTAGTAGTAGGAGTGGCAGTAGGAGTAGCAACAGCATAGCAGACTTCCTCGAAAGAAGGCCTTCCCAGTGATTGTAGCACACATGTGGTCAGTAGGCTTCCTTGCTGTGTATTCCAGACCAGCATGGCTCACAAGCCTGCGTGGTGGTGCTTCTTGTCGCCTTCATACTCAGCCGACAGTTTCTAGCGAAACACCAGCATACTATCCCGAAAGTTCCAAGCTGTGAATCCGGGACCAGCAAAACCTTGCCCCCCTAAACCCCTAAACCCTAAACCCCTAAACCCTAAACCCTAAGCCCCGAAACTCCGGCCCCCAAACCTGAAACTCCAAATCCCCACAATTCGGATCCCGCTCAACCCGAAAATCCCTAAATCGGACGAAACAGTGTTTAGGGTTTAGGGTTTAGGGACCAAAGAGTGACCTGATTTCCTAGACTCCTAGAATGCGCGAGGACTTCTCCTTAGACCCGAAACGATAGTGTGGATCTCGGGGACGGCACCTTGCTCAGTTCCGCGGATTTCGTCGTCGCGGGCTTCGCTTTCGAGGCGGGCCGCGCGGAGCCTCGCCAGGGCGGTTTGAATAATACCTCCTATAGAGCCCCAAACGTAGAATCATAGAGCTAATTATAGACTTAGAATAATGTACCCCAAATTCTTATGTTGGTTGTTAGCAGGTAAATCAACTGAAAACGCAAACACACGCCTTTGGGGTATGGTTGCTCTTTTGCTTCAGGTTTGGGGTTTAAGTTTAAGGGTTAGGTTTAGGGGATCGAGTATCAGAAAACACTGTGCGACGATGGAGGCTACACGCAGTCTCGGGTTTGGGGCTTAAGCTTTTGGGGTTTTGGGGGTTCCGGACTCCTTTGGGATGTTCTCCGATACCATTGGCGCTGACAGAGGTCAAGCTTCTTGAGATTTACATTTGGGTTTTTGTACTAGAGGGGCCTTATTATTTTTAATAGGGTTTTGGGGTACATTATGCTATACGTAAAATACGGAGCCCCCCAAAAATAGTATAGGTCATTTTTAAGGCCCCTATAGTAGTCCTTTCACCCTGATGCCATGCCTTGCTGTCTGGCTGAAGTTTCCAGGTCCCTCATATAGCACAAGCCCTGACCCTCCTCCCGCCCTGACGATTGTTACCGGGATTTCTGGCGACAAATTGCGCCACGTACAGTAGACTCTAATTCCAACAGCCTGAGCTTCTCAACGCCAAACCCGCCCGCCCCCTCAACCCTCAACCACTTAATCCCTAAACCCAGAAACCCACCGTTTCCAAGGAGCCTGTGGGTTCGAGAGATGTAGTTGTTGCCAGCACTGGGTGGCCGAAATTCTTTGCTGACCTTAGGGTCAGAGGTGGTGCCTGACTTATTCTTATATCAGAGAAACTAGAGTATTGGATAAACTAGTATAGTCCAGTGAGTCTGGCGCACTTTCTGAAGATTCCTGTCTTTTACCCGGGTTAAGCCTTTTAATTTCAGGGTTTAGGGTTTGCGGTAGCTGATCTGCTAAGCCTTTGACCTTTGAACTGTAACCCTGCATCTACCTGAGCCCGATACCCGAAACTCTGCTCTGAACTCTAAACTTTGCAACTCTCAAGCCCCGAACCCTATACACCCTAAACCCTAACGTAGGGGTTGAGAATCCTAGCCCCAAAACAGGTTAACCTTCTCAATGATGGTGGGGTTAGATAACATAGACAGCAAAATGTTAAAGGATACCTATACTCAGCGACTAAGCTAAAAAAAACACGATGTGGGGGTTTCCGAAAATTAAGGGTACCTTATTATGGGGTCCTTTTAATAAGGATCCTACTATTTAGGGTTCTACATTAGGCTAGGATTCCTTAAATTTCGGAAACTCCCAAGTACAGCCTTCATCCTTAACCCCCTGTAGCCCCAAACCTGGAAACCCTAAAGAACCTATTGGCAGCCAAAAGCTGCAAAACCTCCAGAACCCCGAAAACCTCAAGACCCGCCAAGACCCCTCATTCCCAACTCGCCTCATGTAGGAGCCTTCATAATTAGAAGAACTTCCCAAAAGTAGTATAGGTAATTAGTCAGGCCCCCTAAATTTCAGCTTTCGCATCAAAAGCCCTGATGCCCTTCAGACCCGAGCTCACAATTACATAGCACAGGCACAGGCGAAACGCTTTACAATAGGGGCCCTAATAATTATAATGGGGTTTTGGGGCTCATGATACTAGAAATGTAATAAGGAAACCCCACAATAGTGTTGGTAATTCTTTAAGTCCCTATATTATAGACTACCATGGAATCCTGTAAGACCTTATAAAACCCCTGAAAACGCCGTCAACACAAATCTAGGAAGCCCCAAAGCATCCTATACCAGCCCCCCTTATCCTCTAACCTCCTAGGTCCAGCTGGAACGCCTTTCAGAATACCATGGAACCCTGTAGAAATTTCAAAGATCCCTGTAACAATATCCAAGAGCTGAAACGTATTACAGACCACCTGTTCTCCAATAATCCAAGAGCCGAAACACCTTACAGACTACCACGGAATCCTGTAAGAGACCCTACAAACGCCATTCGAATCCTGTACCAAGTTCCCTAAATCCTAAACCCCTAAACCCAAAACCCCTAAAAACCCTAAACCCTATAAGCCCCCGAGGTTCCTTTTAAAGGAAACCCTAAGAGACTCCCGAAACCCTAAACCCTGAACCCCTAAACCCCTATACCCCTAAACCCCTATACCCTAAAACCTAAGCAGCCGAAACGCAGGAGGAGCGGGGGAGAAAGGTCCACCGAGGCCACGCCCATGAAGAGCAGCGCCTCATCCTCGCCGGAGTTTTTTACTTTTAAAAGGGGGATCCCGGTATAGGTTTAAGGGTTTAGGGTTTAAGGGTTTAGGGTTTTGGGTTCGAGGGTTTAGGGTTTCAGGGTTTAGGTTTTTTTTTTGAAGGCTCCTTTTGTAGGGTTTAGGGTTTAGGGTTTAAAGGGATCTATAAGGGTTCCTTAAAGGGATCTATAAGGGTTCCTTAAAGGGATCTATAAGGGTTCCTTAAAGGGATCTATAAGGGTTCCTTAAAGAAATCTTTGTGCCTTGTAGGGTTTAGGGTTTAGGGTTTGGGGATTCGGGGGGCTTTTTGTTTTATGGGCTCAGGGTTCAGGGGTTCGGGTTTAGGGTTTTGGGGTTAGTGGTTTAGGGTTTCCTGTATAACGGTTCCGCAAAGGGATCTATAAGGGTCCCTTAAAGGGATCCATAAGGGTTTTGTATTGTTTAGGGTTTAGGAAGTTTTGGTGTTTTTTGGTTTAGGGCCTTAGGTTTTTTGAAAGGGATCCATAAAGGTTCCTATAAGAGATCTATAAGGGTTCCTTAAATGCTTTTGGGGATTTAGGGTTTAGGGGTTTAGGGTTTAGGGCTTCAGGTTTAAGGGTTCTGGCAGAGTCGCATGCAAACCCGACAGAGGCCCCACGAAAACTGAAAGCCTGCATCCAGAGTGCTGGGTGCAAGGAACATCCGGCGGAAGCGGTGCAACTGTGAACTGCCATCCTATACCCACACCTGAGCCAACAAAGCCACACGGAACTCAGGCTTGGGGTTTGAGGGTTCTAATACTATGCATGTGGAACACCAATCTTTCGATCTGGACCAACTCTGGAAGATAACAGTGGCGTAACTCAAGGTGTCTCACAGGCCTCAACAAACCCGTCATCTTGCTGATCGACAGGGCTGCCTCTGAATCCGAGGCAAGATGGATAGGGAAACTGCCTGTCTCCCCTTTCGGAAGCCCATACAGTAAAGACTCCATAAGCAACGATAAGTGCACAGACTCTTTCGCTGCGATCGTTTGGGACTGCCACCTATTGCTGCGCTTGAGCTGACGGTCCAGGTTCTGCTCATGGAGTCGAGCCTGCGAAGAACAACCTATAGTCTCCATTGTAGTTCCTTTTTTTGGTTTAACCAATTATATAATGAGGATCCTATAAGGTAACCCCAAAAAGGAACTACAATGGAGACTATAGGAATCCTTGCTCATGAACGGAGGATTGCGCAAAGTCTACCACGTGGAATGTACGTACAACGTGTGCATCATGACTCACCGATGACGACTGCGGATGACAGTGGCAGCAGCTATTACTCTTCCGTCTTCTGTCCACTGGTAGGTTGTAGTTGCGACCGCTTTTGGATTGTTGTTATGATCCTTCGTCTTATAAAACGAAGGTCTGTACTGCCTCAGTCAAGGCTGCAAGTTCAGCCTCTGCTGAACTCAAAGCAGCAACGGTTGGCTTCCTCGAAAAAGTCTATCATAATGCCGCGCCATATGTAATACAGGGGCCTTATTGATCAGAACAGGGTTTTTTGGCCCATTATACTATAGTTGTAAAAGGGAGCCTCAAAAAATAGTAGAGGTAATTATCAAGGCCCCTATAGTACAGGGCCCTGTCTTAAACCATACTAAACCCCTCCCGGCTCCTGCAGGATCCATCCCTTCTGCCTGGGAAGCATTGCTCCGTCGGGTGGCTTGGAGGGCTGGGACATGATTAGAATAGGGAATAGGGGCCCATGATACTGCAGGCAATAATGAAGGAACCCCCAAAATAGTAATGCTGGGGCACAACGGAACGAAAAACTTAGCATGGTTTGTGTGAAGCGTATGGATCAAGGCTCTTGGGCTGTGTGGATTAGGGTTCGCGGAGGCGGAGTCTAAGAGCGTACGAAAATGAGCTGGTCAGCAATAGGGTTTAGGGTTTAGGGTTTAGAAACCCTAGGTTTAGGGTTTAGGCTTAAGGGTTTAAGGTTTAGGTTTTGGGGGTAAGGGGTTAACTTCGTCGGCCGAGGACGAAGCTTTTTGCTCCGCCTTCGGCTTCGCCTTCGGAGCGAGTTTTCTCCGCCGTCGTTGGGTTGAATCTGTTTCCTTCTCCACGGTCTGTGTATGCATTTTATGATATTTCTTGCCCCTGAGTTCTCTGGCCATCCCTGGAGGTAAACCTGATGATCGTGGCACAACTGAAATACCCAAAACAATTCAACCAACCTTCCCTAAACCCACGACCTCAAATCGACGAAATCCGACACCAAAACTCCGAAACCATTCCTTAAACTCCAACAAAGTCCCGCATAATACCCGTAAAGCTACGTCACCTGCAAAGGAAACCTCAACACAACACTTAAATGAAACCTGAACTCAAATATCTCCAAGCCCCAAACCCCTAATCCCAGACGCCCAAAAAGGGACTCTTAGAGGAATCGTTGAGGATTATGAGGCTTATAGGGTATATAGGGTCCTCATTTTACACGGCTTAGGGTTAAAGGAACCCAGAGCCGCGTCTTCAGCAAACTTAACACACGATGGCATGTCACGTCTCTAAAAGGGGTTTTGGGTCAAGGAGAGCCTAGGGGTTTAGGGTTGAGGGGTTTAGCCAGAAAGCAACAAAACCCTCAGAGGAATGCGGAGGCCTCTAAAAGGGGTTTTGGGTCAAAGAGAGCCTAGCGTGGAAGGAATCCTCAAACACAAGGAATCTTCTGTGCATTCCAAGGAGCGGGTCGTAAACCGAAAGTTCCCTCCGGTTGAAGTGCAGCCAGACTTGTTCTTTCCTAGGCTCAGAAGGGGTTTTTGAAATGGGTCCTTTTAGGATGGCATTCTCAGGGCTTGTGTAAGGGTGTATTTGAAGGTTACGAGAAAAGTCTTGGGAATTTCTGCAGGGCTTCTGTGATCGCTTGCAAGGTGTTGTCTGGTTTAGTATACCGTTAGGATCTATAAGGGCTTCTATAGGGTTTCTATAAGGGTATGATACGGGCAGTTCTCTAAATTAGGGTCCCGTTTTAAGTCCACAAAACAGTTTGGCACCCAGGCCTTTTGGGGAGTACTTCGTGCCCAAGTTCAAAGGCTAAGAAGGGCTTCTGTGAGCGCTCCTATCATATGACCGTTCCTCTAGGGCTTAAAGGGCAACGATGGGCACAACAAAAACAAAAGTTCACCCTTTAAACGTAAGCCCGAAATCCTAAATCCTGTAAAGCCTAATCCCCAAAACCCTCACCAGAGGCGAGTGGCCGGCCTCAGACGTTAACACTCCTAAACGCGCCTTGACTTCGTCGAAGGAGATGGAGGTGCCAACGGCTTGCATCGGGTTTCCGATTCAAAGGGCTTACCTGGGACCTCGACACTACAACCGTAAAGCCTACCGGCACAATAGCGTTATACGGCTTTTCTGGGACCTCGAGACTACAACCATAAAGCCTATCAGCGCAATAGCAATGACACCCTGAAGCCTCGGCCTTAATAATTAGAACAGGGTTTTGGGGCCCATTATACTTTAAATATAATACGGAACCGCCAAAGTAGTATGGGTAATTATTTCGGTCCCTATATTGTTCGCCAAAGCCACTGCCCCGGCTGCAGAAGCTTCGTTCTCCTCTTCGACTCTTCGTTGCTGGGAGCTTAGGATTTCCTCAATCCGGTTTAGGGTTTAGGGTTTGTAAGGTTTAGGGCTTATAAGGAGTTTAGGGTTTATAAGGCTTAGGGTTTATAAGGTTTAGGGTTTAGGGTTTGGGTTCAGCTTAGGGGCTGAGCATCCTAGCCCCCAAAAAGGGTAACCGTTTAAATTATGGTAGGGTTATATAAGCCCCAAACGGTTAAAGGTTACCTACCCAGCTACTAGGTCAGAATTCTCTTCCGTTACAAGGGTGCCGAGGGTTTGGGGCTTTGGGAGTCGGAGAGTCCCGGGTTTGGGTTTCGGGTTTGGGGAACCAACCCTCAACGGAACCCTTATATGGGAGTTTCCGAAAATAGGGGTACCTCATTTTGGGGTCCTCATAATAAGGATCCTACTATTAGGGTACTATATAGGGTCTCCTATTTTGGGGAAACTCCCATATTAGCCCTTATAGGAACCCTTGAAGGAACCCAGAAAGTCACCCGAAAAGAAACCGGTATAGTCACCCTGGGACCCTGAAAGGAACCCATGAAGGGACCACCCCAACGGCCCCATCCGTGTCCTGAAGGACCGGAGCTGAAGGTGAGGATGATCCGGCACCTCCCAACATAGGGTTTAGGGCTCCTCCCAAGTTTTGGGTTTAGGGCACCTCCTACACGCTCAGGGTCAACTTGAATAGGATCTTGGTGGTATATTATGCTATATCCACAAGAGGGGTTTTAGGGGTTTAAGCGATTGGAGTTTTAATTTAAGCTTGCTGTTTGCCGGTTTAGTGGTTTGGGCTGATGGAAATCTGGTGGATCCCTAAACTGCCTAAACTTACGTTTTAAGAGCTTACATCCTGTAGGATCCCTGTAACACTGTAGTTATCGGGTCACAGCCGTAGACCACTATGTACGTTTACGTACATATATTGTATACCTCCTTGCGCTTGACGCCACAGGTCTACATCGAACCCCCCAACTCTTTGTTTTCGCAGGGATTCCTGCTAAGAGCCAGGGAGATCTAGGATCACACCTTTCATGAAGCTGCGAAAGGACTCCTTCACCACCGACGTAGTCGAGTGTTCTGGGTTCACGCAGATGGACCCGAAGTCCTAAACCCAAACCCTACAAAACCAAAACCTTAACCCCTGGCTGCGCGGGAAACCTCAAAACCCTAAACCCGAGCAACAAGCTGGTTTTGTATTATTTCATTAACCCCAGACTCCTAGACGGCACTCACTAAATCAACCTAAACCTTGTCCAAGCCAAAAGGAAACGGAAACAGTTAATCCAAACTCCTGTATGAAACGTGGGTTCAAGGTTTGGGCTTTGGGTATAGTAGAACATGCATTCCCGTATAATAACAAAGACAAGGCAAGAACACAGACCCAATATCTAAAGCAGCTCCAGCGATCTGCGGACGGACCTTGGGAAAGCGAATGTACCCTTGAACCACCTGAACAGGGATCCGCAGCGTGGGTTTAGGGCCTAGTGTTTAGGGTTCAGGGCTTATGCAATCGGTCATGCGGAAGGGTTAGGGCTTTGAGCTTGGAGTGTCCCAATCTGGGGCTTGTAGGGCAAGGGTCGTCTGACGATGGATGTAAATGGGGGTTGATCAAAATTATGGGCCCTTTTGGGGTCCCCAATATAATACGGCACCTATTATTTAAGGTACCCAAAAAGGGACCCTAATTTTGACAACTACCCAAATGCACTTCGAGGTTGCTGGTTTGCAGTCTCAAAGCCGTACAGCCCGACCTGCTTTGCTCGAGCTTTAGTTGGGGGTTGATCAAAATTATGGGCCCTTTTGGGGTCTGTAGTATAGTATATTCCTTATAGTCTAGGGGACCAAAAGGGGCCCATAATTTTGATCAACCCCCAGTTCTAGTCCTCGGCAGGGCTCTAGGAGATTCGTAATGGCTCTCCAATGTTAAGGCCTATACACTCTGCACGCCTTGCTTTCGATTGTCACCTGAGCCCTCTGGATCCCCAAACCCTGCGTGTTTTTAGCTATGATCTATGGGGTCATCATAAGCCAGTGTTCTGTAGGGTTCGGGGGACCCTAGGGGATAGTATGTTTAATTCTTAGTCTTCCCTCCCTATAGTATTTGCGAGCAGGTTACATGGCTAACTGCTTCCAGACGAACTAAACCCTTCATTACCTTAGGAATTAGGATGATAACCATCCGAAGATATAGAGATTTTTAAGTCTTGGGGCCGGCTAGGAAGTTTCAGAAGTGATTCGGGCTGGGTGGCTAATGTGCTAGCTCGCAGCTGTCGGTCCTCTCCGAAGCCTTCGCCGCAAACCCCAGCTACTCCCCTCACATCGACCCTAACAAAGCCCGGCGCCCAACAGCCAGAAACCAGAAGCCTGGAGTCTGTGAACCCTACAGGACTTAATTACTCCTACAAGACCATGGCGAAAACGTTTACCGAAACCCTGGGCCACGCCGGGCACCACCTCAAACTCCACATGCCTCAGAAACCACATAGACTCTTGACAAAGCGTATAATCCCGATCAGCGCTCGAAAAAAACTAAAAAAAGAAAGCTACGTTCAGCCAGCTCTCGGCTGCTAACCCTAGGGAGCAACATTAAGAAATGCTTCTGCAATAACCTCTACCTGCTTGAAACGAAACATCTTCAAGCCCTTTGCCGCCTCGGAGCCCGAGTAGTTACCAATGTTTTCCACTGAGATGCAGACGGCAGCCTAAGTTGTCGGTGGGTTCAGCGTTTGAGGTTCAGGTGGAGCTTGTCGATAATGGTTGTGATGCCACATAGTTTCTTTAAAGGCTCCTGCGATGGTTTCTTCACGGGTTTCTAGAATGGGCTTGTCTAAAGTCTTATGTGGCTGTCAGAGCGGGCTTGATACAGGAGCCTAAAAGATGACCAATATTATATTTTGGTTTCGGTACTATGATTACAGTACCATGTACCCAAAGTCTTATTCTATCAATTATGGCCCCATACTATAAAGGAGCCCAGCTACAACACTATTTGTCTGGTCACTTTCGGTTTAGGTTAGAGCTTGGGGGGCTCATGGTTGTAAGATTTGTTCAGGTCGTGGCTGAAAGCCCTGCAAGACTCAGGCGGTAGCATCGGGCAACACACGAGGCCTTTCAGTAAAGCAAAGCTGTGGTGCGTTCCTCATGCGCCCAAAAACCCCAACCTACCGGATCGTGAACCGAGCAAGCTCCAACCCATATCCTGCTGCTTGAACCACTGGCAAGATGCACAAAGACTTCCTAATACAGGTACATTAATAGGTTTACAGAATGTTTACAGAATGGTTACACAAACATGTTTGATTTTTAGCAAGGATCCCTAAGCCTAGTATGGCTAACTATGCAGTCTTCTGTATCATAGTTAGGCTTCAGATAGCCGTACAAGTGAGGCAACCTGCATTAAGTTCCTCGCTACTCATAATCTCGCCTGAAACCGAAATCGCCAACCCGGAACCCCAAAGCAACACTCAAACCATCTAAAATCAAAAGCGCGCGACGCACCTTAAATCTGAAAACCTTGTAAAGGTCCAGTGGCCACGACGTCAATGTGCTCCTGAAAGGGTAGCCGCCCTGGTGGTCCCGGATAAGTGTACTGATGATTGAGCCTCGGCTCCATGGTTCTTCCTTTAAGGACTTCTTAGGGGTTCCTTTAAGGGTTCCTTTAAGGGTTCCCTTAAACCCTAAACCCCTACAGCCTTAGTCCCTAAACCAGGGTTCACCTGGCTTCTCGCATTATGCTATAATATAGGGGCCAGAATAAGTAGAAGTGGGTTTGGGGGCCCAATTTACTATAGCTATAATGAGGAACCCCCACAAGAGGTATACGCAATTATGAACGACCCCATATTATGCCTCCTCCATCGTGCGCAGGCTGCACGGGAGGTTATTGGTGCTTCGCTCTGAAACGACAACTTTGCATCAACCTCGTATTGACTCGTGTTACTACACAGAATTCGAAGAGACTGAGGCTCGCAGGGTTTGTACCTAAAGAACTTTTTTGCGGGGGTTAGGGCTTAACCATGGGCCCCATAGTAGTTCCTTTTGGGGGTTCATATGTAGAATCCTATAAGGTAATCCCGCGTTGTTTAGAGTGCAGTACCCCTGGGGTTTAGGGAAGAATGTAATATGGGGGCCTTAATAATTGGAATAGGGTTTTGGGGTATCTTACTTTTAATTCATAATAAGGAGCTCCCCAAATAGTATAGGTAATTCTTAAGGCCCCTATATGATCCCTCAGTGGTGGATGCCTAGACATAGGACCCCCAACTTCTGTGAAGTTGGAACCTCCCATAGTCCCGTTGTCAGAAAATGAACATCCCCTGCCCGGTGACTCCCAACCCTACAAGTATTGAATACGCAAGCTCTACCAGACAGCTTCTTCATGTTGGAGAACCCACTAGAAAGCCGGAGAGCCACCCAACAGGCCAATCGCCTAAGACTGTACTCTGCAAAATACGAACCTGCGACCCTACGATCCTCAAAACAACGTGCTTAGTCTTCGGGTAGTTGAAAACCTTTGTCAAGAGAAGGCTCAGGTTCTTGGAACGATGCTTCCTTCGTACCAGGGGTCCTTGTCATAAGATCCCACTGAGGCTCAGGATTTGGGGGCGTGAGGATTTAGAGATCTCGGGTGGTCCTCAGTGGTAGGGATATTGCTAGGGTCCACTATGTTCTGGCACCCCAATTTGGTCCAATCCATCCGGAAGGCAGGAAGTCCATCCAAAGCTTGTGCTCAATCATCATGTTCACCAAATCTGGGTCGGAGCGGACAGATCGTGAGGACTTTACTAAGGGCTGTTCAATTCGAAACATTTAGGACAGTGGGGTTCTGGCATTCGAAGGTTCAGGCTTTGGGGATTAAGGTTCAGGTGAGGTTTACTCGCCCCGAAACTGATTAGTATGGAATCTCCGACAGGCTTTTCTGAAAGCGGTCTACAACTAAACCCAGCAGTAGTTCAGAACTCTCAAAGCCAATACTCTACCACTACCACATTATGCTGACTTTCAAAAACACTCAAAGCAAAGTCAACATAGTGGGCTCGACATGAACCGTAGCGCGGGAGAAGGTGCCAAAGGCTTAATGTTGGGCATGCATACAAAAGACATACATACATGCATACACAAAACCCCGGATCAAATTGGATCGGGGTTGACCCTAAGTTCTAAAGCTGCGACTGGCTTGGCCCCCCCACCTAACCCCAACCCTAAACCCTAAACCACAAACCCAAAACCTTAAACCCTCAAAACATCATTGAAGAGAAGCTCCCTAGCAGCTGGCTCATAATAAGACCACTGCACCACTCGGGAGTGAGAACCCGGTTCCTCAGAATGTAACTTTAGAGCTAGAAAAAGAAAACCTCTATAGCTGCTACTTGTAATAATGATAACACTAACCATAACATAATGCTTAAGACCATCATAGACATCCCATGGTTCTGTCCTGTATCATTGAACCAAGATAGAACACGTATAGCAATCCTGCTGGAATTTGAAGAACATTCAATTAGTATTGCAGACATACCGTACAACAACCCTCGTGTAACATCCCAAAGCCTCGACTCAACCTGGATCCCCAAACCCTAAACCCCGAAACCATAGGACGATTTCCGAGCTCACAGCGGTACTTGAAGTGAGTATAGGCCAGGCCCCATCCGAAGGGGAACAACGCCTCAAGATCAGCGGTTTAGGGTATAGGGTTTCGGGGTTCAGGGTTTAAGTTTAGGGGTTTAGGGTTAGGAATTCTATAATAGGGTGCGCCGTCAGAGCTTGCACAAAAGTAGGTTCAGCAAGGCAACTCTTCACGGGGTAGCGATGCAGGCTCCGGATGCTTACCTAACACCTCCAACCAATTCGGCACATACGTGTGCAGCCTTACCTTATGCTATAGGGGTTTAGGGTTTCCGAAAATGAGGGGTAAATTATTTTGGGATCTTGATAATAAGGATCCTACTGTTTAGGGTACTATATTAGGCTCCCCTATTTTCGGAAATCCACATTTGGGAGAGTGTATGATTAAAGTTACTTGGACCCATTGCAAAGGCTGTGGTCGCAGTCGGACATGATTGGTTGCCCTTAGGGCCTTAGCTAGGTGGGGCTTTTAAAGCTTCTGAAGAGTATTAGTGGGTAAGATCCTCTTAAGCCCAATAAGGAAAAATATAACATGTTCCAAAGCACTACCTAGTTAGGGTGTATGGGGGAGATGTGTTTTCAAGTGCAAAATCGGAGGACTCGAAGCCCCGGGAAGTGCCTCAAGGGGGTCACATTTTACATCTGCCAACCCCAGAATCTAGGTCCTTGTTAAGGAATTTTAACTTAAGTTACCATAATAGTGAAACCACATAGATCCCGATTATGCTAACTTATTAGATTGAACCCAGAAACTCTCACATGCTGGCTGAGGCTTGCTTGGGGAAATGCAGCGAAGGGTCACGGCCTGAAGTTGGCGGGAAACCTGAAGCCCTGAACCTGAACCCCGAACCCACAAAGCCTTAAACCCTAAAGCCCCAAAACCTGTAACCCTACGCTAGGCCCCGCAACTACCCTCTATTATACCCTAAATACCCACCATAAGAGCTCCATTAAAGGGTACTTGGGGGGTTCCTGGAAAACCCTGAAGTTTAAAGCCCTCTAACTCTGGAGCCCCAAAGCCAAAAGCTCTAAAACCCTGAAGCTCCAAAGCCCAAAACGCTAAAGCCCTAACCACTACGGGTTAGGGTTTGGGTTTGGGGGTTGGAGGTTAGGGTTTAGGGTTTAGGGGTTGGGGTGAAACCCTGAAGCCCCAAAGCACTTACTAGAGTCTACAGCCCCGAAGTACCCTGAGCCCCAAAGGCTTAAGTCAGGGGTTTAGGGCCTGGCTCTGAGGCTTTAGACCTTAGGGCCTTAGGGCCAGGATTTAATTTCTGGGGCTACCTACATGGGAAGCTAAACCAACCCTAAACCCTAAACCCTAAACCCTGAAAATTGAAGGCTACACGGGAAGCTAAACCGGTCTGTTGGACTGTTGGATTCCAGGAACCCCTAACCATTTAAACTTTAAACCCTGCAGCCCAAACCTAAAAACCTAAAACTCTAGGACCCTGCACCCTAAAACACAGCCCTTAATTAAGCCTTAACTAAACCCAAATAAATCCCTGCACCCTAATCCCCAAACCCCCAGTGCTCACCCGGCCTTGTGACTGTGGTTCCGGTAGGACGTGAGCAACCCCTCCGAGTACAAAGCCACGTTGCCCTGTCCATGCTTTTGTTAAATGTCGCAGACGGGTTTACACCCTGAACTGTAAACCCTAAACCCTAAACCTTAACCGTGGCCCTAAACCCTACACCCTAAACTGTAAACCCTAAACCCTAAAACCTAAACCCTGTAAGGCTTCAGGAAGGTTCAGGGGAGAATTGTGGGGCTTCGGGATTGGTTGCAGGATTTGCGGGTTGGGAAGTTTCCAACCTCTCTACGCACCCACTGTCGGGGTGCCTTGAAGTTAGGCTTAACATATGTAGGTTTTAGGGTTTGCTAGGCATTGCTAGGAGATGGGATTGGAACATAGAACCCTGAACCCCAAAGCCTAAACCCTAAACCCGAAACCCCGAAAAAAAAAGAAAGTCAAGCAGGGGCGATCTCCGGTCCTGCGGTCCGGCACAAGCGATCCAACCCCGAACCTTAGGGGCTGAGGATACCAGGACCCCCCAAGGGCCCTTCAATAGAGCCCTTATGGTCCTTAATAGTGGGTATTTGGGGTATAATAGAGGGTAGTTGGGGGGGCCCCAAAAAAGGTTAACCTTCCCAACCATGCTAGGATTAATATAAACCCCGAAAGGTTAAAGGTTGCCTACTCAGCTACTGAGTATCAAGGCTTTTCCACCTCACTGTAATAAGAAGCCCTTGGGAAGAATGCTAGGGTCGCTACATCAATAATGGGGACAGTATGACAGTATGAGGGAATAACAATTATTTCTGGCTTACTTTTGTTTTCACTTGGGGCCTTCACCGGCATAGTCTTGCCAACTATTCGCCTTTCTATGTTTGCTGAAGTCACTGGTTCCCAGTGATTTTGCCACGTGCGATGAGGTCGTCGAACCATTCGACAGCAACTCGAAGTCTCTTTTGCATAGGCCATAAGCCCTCGTAAACCAAGAGCCCTAAAGTAGGCTTGTACGAAGAAATCGGCGCAGGATTTGCTGTACGTCGCTTCCTGGCACTTGTCCGCAGCATCTGCTTCCCCCGGGGCTTGCTGACATTCGATTCGAACGGGTGCCCTGCCGTAGTTGTGTACGCGAAGCCATCAACACTCCTGTCTTCGGCTTCTTTGCACAATTCCGGTTGGAAGCCCGCAGTAGAGGAAAGGCCTACACGACGAAAATAACGAACCCGGCTGAGATTACTGTGAGGTTCTTGCGACAGACAATAATTCTGGCACAGGAGCCCACGCCCTGGTCCCTAGCTTGTCTTGTGCCTCGTTTCGGCTTCCAGTAGCCGGGCTTTGTGCTCCTAAGCCCAACTACTGCTAGTGCTAGTGCTACTGCTAGTGCTAGTGCTAGTGCTAGTGCTACTGCTGCTACTACTACTACTACTACTACTGCGACAGCGACAGCGACAGCGACAACGGCTGCTGATGGTGCATGAAGCTTAAGTGCTAAGGTGCGTTAAGGACCCAGCAGTAGTGAACCCTACCCCCCTATCCCTTAGCCTAAACCCTGAAACCCGCCAGCATCACAACCGCAGCTCTGCCTGCGCAGGCTCGATCGTATCCGCCTGCAACGTCGAAACGTTGAGGGATATAGGGTAGCTCGTAATCGTGCAACCATGTCACTTCTTGGCGTTGACTTGGATTGGATGCTAAACCTCAACAAACCCTAAGCCCTAACAATCCTAAACCCCAACAAACCCCTAAACCCTAATAATCCTAACCCCTAGGCCCTAACAAACCCCAAACCCTTTAACCAACTGACCAGTTCGAGGCTTCGGGTTCGTGGTAGAGGATGAGTTGCTTTTTTTCGTGGTTAGGGATAGGGTTTAGGATTCAAGGCTGAGGGTTTATAGAGTCTACAGAAAGTCGGGTTTAGGGTACATGTGTGCTGGGATTGTTGAGATAAGTGTACCCTATCAATTACTGCGTCCATGTGCTAAGGCTAAGCATATGCAGGGTCGATATACTACGCTCTCAGCGTGTGCTTTGGTTTGTTTAGCTTTGAGGTTGGCGCACGGTCGCCCGGACGAGGTTCTACTGATATTGGGCCTGCTCGGAAACGCCTATGTCAAGCCGAAAAGAGGCCTAGACAGAACTTCTTGAATAAACTGCTGTGGAGGTGTCCATCGTCTATGTTGATTTGGCCTCTGCGGTCCCCAACAACATGCCAGCGAAATTACGGTTTAGGGTTTAGGGTTTAGGGTCGTAGGCAAGTACACAGGCAAAGCAAACTCTCTCAAACATTCTACCACCTGCAGGCCCCAATCCCATCCCAACCCCCAGACCCTGAAGCCTATGCACGAGCTGTACCCCAGATTCCAAAACCCAGAATCCAAGCCAATTCAATCCAAAGCCCGAGCACCCAAATGAACCCCAACACCTGAATCCCAATTCCTAAACCCCAACCATGCAATTTGAATCCTGAACCTGGCTGCCCCGAACGAGGTAGGAAGCAAGCCTGACTACACCCGCGGAATTGGACTCGGAATTGGATTTGCAGTGGCGATGAGGGGATCAGGTTCAGAAAGCAAGCGTAAACCTTGAACCCTAAATCTTGAAGCAGGAACACAGAACACTCAACCTTGAACACTGAACCCTAAACCCTGACCCCAAACCTTAAACCCTAAGCATTTTTTTGAGATCCCGGGCCTCTGTCATGGGTATCATGATGGGCAACTTCCCGACCTTGTCGGTTGCTATAGGGGGCATTATCAAAATTAGAATAGTGTTTTGTCGAAAAGCCTCTTAAAGCCCTGAAGGCCCAGATTCTAAATGCGTTGGAGGGTCCCTCTACAGTGTAGGGGTAAAGCCGATACAGTGTAGGGGTAAAGCCGATACGAATTTGGAAAAGACTTTATTCCTTACTCTGCAGAGGGCGCCCAATTATCTCCAGGTAATTGGGACTTTGACATGGGTTAATAGTTACTTGAATGTTTTTTTAACAAGGGCTTCGTTCCTGAAACTCTACAGGACATGTATGGGTCAGGTTCTAAGAATATTGCATCATATCTAGCCCTGAACCCTAACAAATTCTATCAATCGAGGCAACCCGTTGAATAATTATCGGCATTCTGGGACCTCCAGGGAAACCTGCTAGTGTGGTGCAGGCCTGGGAACGACTGGTGAACCTCATTGTGCCCCGGACTTCGGGTCTAGAATCTACGGTTCGGGGTC
>BGNK01000561.1:0-27500 GCA_003297005.1 Symbiodinium sp. clade A Y106 | reverse complement strand
GTGGCATCCTTCAGCCAAAACTTCAGGCAACACCCATATGAAGGTTGGGAACCCAAAACCCTACCATCCCCCCTCGACTGTGGCACCTCGCCGCCATAGAAAAGAACGGCAATGGCGTCGACCTCGCGATTTGGAATTTCGGGAAGTCTGGCTTTTAAAAGATATATGTTCTTGTTTGTAAGACATGGAGGCTGAAACAAGCTTAATACGGTCTAGGGTATCTTTCTGAAGTATATTTAACTTGTAGTTCGGAATCTAATGGGATAATACTGGTAATCATTCCGGCCTCAGTATTCGAGCTGCGTAAGAGTAATGTGGTGGTCCTGTTGGGTTTTAACGGGCGCATACTACGCTTCTGAAGGGATGGCTCTTGTAGAATTTGGTTGCGGGCTTGTGTCACGCAGGCTTCTATGAGGGTCCTATACTTAGGGGTTTTATGCAAGTGAGAAGTGATCGGATGGGCCATGCAGCAATTCCTTATGGAGATCCAGTGCAAGGGCCTCAGGTCTTATCGAAATCCAAAACCCAACCCTAAACCCAAAACCGCAACTGATTTTGGCTAGGACTCAGGTCTTGTTGGAAACTTGGGGGTGTACTATAGGGGCCCAAATAATTACCAATACTATTTTGGAGCTCCTTATTATAATTATAGTGTAATATGGGCCCCAGAACCCTGCTCCGATTATTAAGGCCCCTATATCATCGAGCCCTTATAGTATCCCCTATAGTAGCCCTCATAGACCCCTTTAAAAGGAGCCCTATTCTAATAATCAAGGCACCTATGTAGGGCTCGCAAGCCTTACCAGGAAAGCAAAGATAAATGCTGCCGCGAGGCGACCCGGACGGAGGCCCCCGTGTTCAGTCAGAGTTTAGGGGTTTAGGGTTTTAGGGTTTAGGGTTTTAGGGTTTAGGGTTTAGGGTTCCAGGTCGTGGCATCTCTTTGTGCCAGGGTGCGACAGCAGCCCATGCACCGACTCAGCGACGAATCCGCATTCTCGGCAGGTCCTCTTCGCCTGCTCCTCGTCCATTGTATAATATTGGTATTATTGCAAGCTGTCCGCAGGTCTGCCGGACTCAATGGATCGGCCTCTAGCGCTTCAGGGAACTCGAACCTGCAAACCCCATACCTGGACCCCTAAAGTACGTAGAATAATAGCCCTTTATAAGGTTTGGGCCATTATTTTCCGAAAAGTATGTAGAACAATAGCCCTTTATAAGGTTTGGGCCATTATTTTACCTACATTTGAGGGTTCAGGTACCACCTTGAGCGCCCAAAGGGTCCTAGGTACTCGTATGGGGGACACTTGCCCAACGGCATAATTTTGATTCTTATGACAGGAAGCCTACGTTCTACTATGTATATATATATAGATAGACTTAGGACCCTTTGGGCCGTTGAGCTCAAGGATTTACCGGGTATGTTATATAGTATACATATACAAGGACTCTGAAGGGAAGCTGTGACTAATTACTCGGGCCCCTGCATTCATGCAAAAGGGACAGAGCTTTCTGGCGACCATATAATGGTTTTACATTTCAATCCGACTAACTTGAGCCTACGATCCCTAAAACCCAAACCCTACGCCTAGTTCGCATGCGAGCCGGACCATGAACCCTCCAACAAAACCCCAGAGCCACACTGCACAATCTCAGAGCCCCAAACCTTCCAGCCGTAAATGTCAAACCCAATTTTGAGACTTCAACCCCCTGATCCCCTAACCACTCAAGCCATAACAAAAAGCGCTCAAAAGCAAGCTAAAACTTGCAACTTCTATTACAGCTCGTCATGGAAATACCCTCATGCACAATGCACAAACCTTCGCAGTATACTGCTACCATTGCTTACACTATCACTATCAAACCACAACACACACACACACAACTCTCATCATCACGATTGCGATTGAGGCGGCTATTCTATTGCCAGTGTGACTACTACTACTACTACTACTACCACCACTACGACGACGACGACGGCTACAGCTACTACTACTACTACTACTACTACTACTACTACTACTACTACTACTACTACTACTACTACTACTGCCATTACCATTACTGTTACGACTACGAATACGGTTAGTACTAGAGTTTCTGGCCCGCTGTGACTATTGCTCTTACCATTACCATTACTAGTACTGCCACATCTAAGCGGTACTGTCACTATAAACTATCACTACTAATTTGAAAACCCTAAGTTACTCCCTAAACCCTAAACCAAAGCCTTGACAAACCTTTGCCTCGGCGTGCCACGGCATGAGAATGGTCCCGGGGATCATCAGGAGAACCTCAGCAAAAGCCGGAGAAAAGGAAACGAGTAACTAGTTCTTTCAGGTTTCAGGCGTCAGGGCGAAAGTTTGGGTCTCTTACAGGGGTTGGGTGTTGACAATGTGGGAGTTTCCGAAATTAGGGGTACCTTCTTTAGGGGTGCTTATTATAATACGGATCCTACTATTTAAGGTACTATATTAGGGTCCCCTATTTTCGGAAACTTCCATGTTGGTAGATAGTCAGCTTTTGTAGTCTGACCTAATTGCTGGGGAACAGTTTGCAGTAGAGCAAACAGGCTGGACCCAAGATCAGAGACTACTGACCTGGGAAAGCCACATGGGAAGTTAGCTGATCACAGGTAAGTAAAGCCGGCAGAGCACAAGGATTCAGTAGGCTCTGACCATCACTAACTTAGGAGCTCAGTATCCTAGCCCAAAAAAGGTTAGCCTTCTCACATATGGAAAGAGTATATAAACCCCAAAAGGTTAAAGGTTACCTACTCAGCTACTAAGACGATGAAGCCCACAGACCAGCGTGGGTAAACCTGAGGGAATTGAAGGCCTCAGGGTGTCCTTCGGGTCTATAGGCTGAGACTAAGCTAGAGACTTTAAGTGGGCATATACTCTAATTATCTTGAAGACCCCACAAGCACACTAGGGCCTTTGGCGGCTTCATGCTGGAATCCTCCGACCAGCTCGAAAGACTACGATATCTGATATCTAGTTACTCAGGACCTTGTTGCACCTGATCTCATTCCTCACGAAAGTCCCTCATCCTCCAGTGGACCTTTTGTAAAGAAAGGTCTAGTCACAGGCTATACATTCCAGATCCTGCAACCCCTGAATCCTTTGCCCTACACCCTAAACCATCCTAAAACTTCCTAAACCTAAGGCCCTAAACCCTAGACCATCCTAAAACTCCCTACACCTAACCCTAAGGCCCCAAACCCTAAACCATCCTAAACCTAAACCCTTTACCCAAAACCCGCGATCCGAAACTGTCAACCCTCGCCAGTGAATGAGCGGCCCAGGAGCGATGGTGGGTTTCTCCTTGCTCACCCTGCGAATGAGATCGTCCTTGGTGTGTGGGGAGGGTGGGGGCTTATATAATACATGTACGGGAGCTGGAAAACCCTAACGCCCCTCCCACCCACCCCCACCATCGCCGATGTGTCTGTCACCCCATTATACACCCTAAACCCCAGCACCCCATGGCGTGCCCCAAAGCATGGGCTTTCTGTTTAGGGGTTTTGGGCTTTTTAGTTGGGACTTCCGAGTTTCAAAACTTAGACCCCTAGCACAAATTACACTTTTAGCCGTTTAGGGATTATAGGAACCAAAAAATCGTGTGACAGAACACCCGAGCTTAAGGTGAAGCATGGGGAATTAGAATTGCAGCAGGTTTAGTCAAGGATCTGGGCTTTAGAATGTTTGCGGCAATAGGGGACCGGGTAAAACAACCCTCAAACCGGAATCCTAGAAATCCTAAACCCGAAATTCCGAAAAGCTCTAGGTCCCAAACGCTAGAAACACTAAACCCTGTAAACCCTAAAGCCCAGAAACCTTCTAACTAATCCCTGAACCTCTAAACCCTCTAGACGCTCTATCTCTAAGCCCCTCAAAGCCCTCAGGCCCTAAACCCTCAAACCTTGAACACAAAAATAGCCCCAAGCCCCGAAGCCCTAAGCACCTGACATCCCCTGCCTAGGGCCTAGGGTCGCGAGTGCCGGGTACCTGGCGGCGCCGTCGTCGAGATGCAGAGAGCTTCGATCTTTCGACTCCGTCTGCGAAGCTTCCGGGCTTCGAGGCTATGGCTGGGGGTTTAAGGTTTAAGAAGCTTTGGGGATTATAAGGCTTTTAAGGGAATTTAAGAAGGTTGAGGGATTAGGGTTGTTAAGGGTTCAACACGGTCCAGGATTAGAGGTTTTTAAGGGTTTAAGAAGGTCCAGGGTTCAGAGTTTAAGGTTTTGCGAAGGTTTGGGGTGTAGGGTTTTGTTGGGCTTCAGAAGGTCCCGGGCGCAGAGTTTTAGGTTTAAGAAGGTTTAGGGTTTAAAAGTCTAGGAGCTGTAGGCTGTCAAGAAATCTGTCTGTTGGTCTGCTGGTAAAGAAACCTGATAGGTCTTGGTTGCGAAAGGATAGTGTGAATCTTAAAGGGTCCTATGTACTGTTATGGGGGATACTTCCCTAAGTCATACTAGTAATTCCTAATTTGGAAACCCTACGTTCTACTATATCGGTACATAGGACCCTTTGGGAATGCATCTTCGTCGTCGGATGTCTGGATTGTGCTGAATGCTTCACGTAAAGCACGGAGTTGGCGGTGCGCGTCGCCTCGTCCAAAGGCTTGCGGGCATGCTTGCTTTAGCATGAGGTAGATCCCAAAGGCTCCATGTATCCATATAGTAGGTACCTAGGCCTTAAAGTACCCATACAGGGACCCCGTTAAGGCCTGAGCTCCTACTACATGGGCACATGGAGTCTTTGGGGATGATGTCTGCGAGGTCGCGCCAACAAAGGAGACGATGGGCTTGGCCTTGGCATAGGGTTTTTTGGCCTTGGGGAGGGTGTAGGCTGTGGGAAGCCTTCCCCAGTCTCTGAGTGCCCAGCGGTACCGTGGCAGCATCTTGGTGATGGTGTTGTAGGTGTGTAGGTGCTGGGTGAGTGGCCGGACTCGTAAGACGCTAAATATGTCTACGTCCAGGAAAGTTGCGCTTAACGCTTCGTCTGGGACAGTACCACATCAATCGGTTGGGAAAATTTAAAGGGCTGGGGGTGTATAGGGTTAGAGAAGTTAAGGCTCGGGAGTTCAGAACGTTCAGGGTTCAGAGTTTAAGGTTTGGGGTCTTAGGGTTTCGGCTTTGGGTTTGAGACATAGGGTTTAGGGTTTAGGGTACCTTACCATCATGACGATGCAAATGTTAGGGCTATCAGTGCTGGGCGGTGTGTAGTTGTTAGGAACTCGAGGGACTTATAGGATTCAAGGGCTCAGGTCTTCAGCAAAAGGGTCCTGGACTTCCAACCGCCCTTCCTGCAGCCCCCGCCCACCCTCTTGAAGCATGAGCCTGCTAAGACCCCTAAAGCCTCAGCCCTAAACCCTAACCCCGAAACCCCTCAGACAATAATCGCGTTCAGAGGGTCAGGGAAGCAAGAGCCTGGTAGCAAACGACTCCCCAGAAGACCCACCGACCCCAACACCCGTCGGTTTAGGGTTTGCGGGGTTTAGGATCTGTACCCCAAATCATGCAGGGATTACAAACATCTTTCAAAGCATACCTGCAAAGAGCTTCTCGTTTCAAGGGTTGCGCAGGGTTATCCCCCTAAACCCCGAGCCCAAAAAATCTCTACAATCGATAACTCTAATCCGAAGTACTTATACACAAGAGATGGCTTCAAATCACAATTTGAAACATAACTATGTGCTCATTGATATCAAGGGGTCTTGCATTTTTTGGGGAGCTTGGGTCTCCCCACCGTCTTGGCCCCGGCGACGACAACCACGAGATCCACCTGGCGCCCGGAAACTCCACAAGAGCCCACGGTTTGGGGTTCAGGGCTTCATTGCGCAAAATGGGTAGGAAATCTGAATCTCCCGTTCCTGATTGGGGGCTTCAGAAAGTTCCTGAACCATCCCTTCCTGGTTCCTGGACCCCAAAAGTGTGTAGAATAATAGCCTTTTACAGGCTTTGGGCCATTGCTTTACCTACTTTGGGAGGTCCAGGTTGGGGTTTTCATGAAGTTCCGTAAACCCGAACCACTGAACTGTCACGTCGGTACTTGGCGTGGAGAGTGTGAGCATGAGGCGTCTTCGGGGTTGGAAGCTAAGGGTCCTAAACCCTGAGAGTTGAGGGTTTGGCGAATATACTTTTCTATACTATACTATACTGTTACTATACTATACCGTTACTATACTATACCGTTACTACTATACTATACTGTTACTATACTAGACCGTTACTATACTATACTATGCTATACTATACTATACTATCTATACTGTTACTATACTATACTTTACTGTATTATATTAGGTTTTAAGTCTGTGGGGCGAGGCACCTGGTATAACCCGGTGAGTCGGAGGCGACAGGAAAGGAGGCCGCGGGTGCGGGGGCTCAAGTACTACGGAGGCCCTTTAAAGGGGTCTATGAGGGTTCCGAGTTTTCCTTTAAAGGCCTGTAAAAGGGGTCTATAACTACTATTATAAGGGGTTCCTGTAAAGGGGTCTATAAGGGCTACTATAAGGGTTCCTTTAAAGGGGTTTATAAGGGCTACTGTAAGGGTGTTTAGGGTTTATGGTTATAATAGGGTTCCTTTAAAGGGGTCTATAAGGGCTACTGTAAGGGCCACTATACGGGTTCTATACTGGGGGCCTAAATGATTACTTATATCATTTTCGGGGCTCCTTATTATAATTATAGTATAATGAGCCCCCAAACCCTATTCTAATTCTTAAGGCCCCTATATGATTAGTAAAGCAAACAAGTAGAAAGGCCCAGTTGTGTGGTGCAAAGTTTGCAGTGTGCTGGGACTGCAAGAGGATGCTGGTTTTCACTTGTCAAACCTTGATCATCGCCAGAAAGAGACAGATAGACTCTCTTCCTGATCTCGATGCGGCTTTTGCCTTCTGCTATCATCTCTGGCGTGGCATCGGGGATGCCATGTATAGTAGTTACAGCAACGACAACAGGAGTACTAAAGAGCGTCATGATGATGGTCGTGGCCATCGTCAAACAAACGCCCTAGTGCTAGACATGATTCAGCACGATTTTTCTGAAGTACCGAAGCTCACTATGGTGATGGTGAAGACACAACATGCAGCAATACGGTGGAACTACGACATGCAACGCTGACGACAGCGATGATCACATTGGTAATAGCAATCATGCTTGTGAGGGTTGCCATGTACCAACTGTCAGTCCATTCTCACAACAGCCTGCAAGACGCAGAGCCCTAAACCCTAAAACATGCAATGCACCACGTCACTCCGACATTGCAGACTTATGCTCAAAATCCGACGCCGTCAATCCACAACCACAGCAGGGAGTCCTGACCTGGGGGATTTTGGGTTTCTATGCCTACCTAAGACCCCAAAAGTAGGTAGAATAATTGCCCAAAACCAACGAAGGGCCAGGCTACTATTCTACATGCTTTGCGGGTCCAGGTATTCTATGGCCAAAGTAGGGAAAGTAAAGTAAGACCAACGAGTGATACGACGAATCGATGAATCAGGCACCTGGCCGCGACTCTAAAACCACAAACCCTAAACTTCCTAAACCCTAATAAAGCTGAAACCATAAGCCTGGAACCCTCTTGAAGCTCGCAAAGGGGCACAGCTAGGTCTGCGAGTGTACGGAAGGGTCGAACCCACACGTGCTGTTCCTTGAATCCCAAGCGCGAATATTGGTTCCTGCTATTGAAACCTTACGCTCTACTATATATAGGTACATTGGACCCCTTGGGATTACTGTGTTCGTTAAATTTGGGGGCACTTCGTTTTGGGAAGGCTCATAAGCAGGATCCGATTGCTTCCTTTGAGGGTCTAGCATATTACCTGCGCGCTCTAAACCAGAAATCATAAACACGAATCATCATAGGACTAGTAAACCGACCTATACTGGGAAAATGATCGGAATAACAATTAGAAAATTGAAAGTAGTAGGAAGAGTAACAACAACAACAACAACCAAAGCAAGTATCGACCCTTCGATTTAATCTTCCTACCAATATTCTTGTGACTTTACTTCTTGTGAATATAACAATCGGAATAACAATTTAAGAAGGAACAGCAAACACGACAACCACAGCAACTATATACCCTAAAACCTAAACCTAAACCCCAACCCTGAACCCTACACACCTTCACTTCTGGAAGTTCCAATACAAGAGCACTTCAAAAGAGCCCCGAACCTCCTTCAGCAAAGTGTCCAGTGGCCTGCAAGCGCCAGGGTACAAGGCCCAGGTTTTATAGGGCTGAGGGTTTATAGGGTGAAGGGTTTTGGGTTTAGATGTCGACTGCGATTCGTTTCTGGTTTAGGGTTTGGGCTTCACGGCATGATGTTCTAAACCCTTGGGACTCAGGAACCCGGAACCCTGAAACCCCACCCCTAAACGCGAAGCAGCCCTCAGCACTAAAAAGGCCCCCAAACCCTAACGGAGGTCTAAGAAGAACTCGTCTCACGGGCCTGGGGGAAGCTACTGTGAAGTAGGTTGCCTGGAGCACATCATATTATGATTATCAGTATTATTGTTTGTATTGCTAGTAATCTTTGTCTTATCACTATTGTTAACGCTAAGTTAGCTGTCACCATTCACCGCCAGTCTGTGCACGGCTCTGTCTAGGGTGCATAGGGTAGCCCCTTCACCTGGAAACACTGCACCAGAGAAGCCTGGATGACCAGATGTTGGCTTCGATCTTTTTGCCCATAACAGAGTATACATCTACATACACCTATAATACTATGCGGGTATACATACGGGTATATATATATGTATATGTACATAGTTTCAACCACATAAAGTTAAAATAAACACACGTCTCACATTGCATAGTTAGTACAGATTTACAAATTTAGATTTACATATATTTACATATATATACTTATATAAATGGGTACAGTATGTTTAAGTGCCCCCGCTTCTTGGGGATGCCGACACTGTTCAAACTGTTGTTCAATGCTACCGAACGTGGCTGAGGGTGCCTCCAAGGAACAGTAGATGAATTCACATAAAGCAATGGACCTCAACTCCCTTCGCAAAGGGGTCAAGGAGGACTGGTTTGCATCTTCATCTGCATTCCAGAGGCATGTCATGTATGGCAAACTTGGTACGGGCGATCTAGATGATCACAATCTTTGAGAGCAGCATGCGTCTACATGCACTTTGGTTGGCTTCGAACCTGGAAGTGCTCCAAATGCAAAGCATCAACCATGCTGCAACAAGGTCGTTCCGTCACAGAGCTTCTTTGGGTATGTAGTCGTAATCAAAGTCACAAGCATTTCCGGAAGTCTGCAGAAATACCAGCTTTGCCTTTTCTGAGAACTGGGAGTTGGATGTCCTTTCTGCACTTTCTTGTCATGATGAAGAACAATATGAAGATCAAAACCATAGAAGAAGAGCTTCATGGTGCTCACGAAGTCGGTCGTCAGAGGATCTTCATTTGGCAGCAGCAATATCATGATGCTATACGGGCATATGTCGACGCCAAAGCAATCTACAGGGTTGGAGGTCCTGGAGAACATGTTGTCGTTGACGAGAGTGGTATCGGCAAGGTCGGTTGCATGGTTGGCAAGCAGGCCATGAAAACGGCCCGCATCATGAAAAAACCTGCGAGAATCATCGCCAGAAAGCCATGCAAAACCGTATGGCACCCTACCGCAAAACCGAGATACTTCCGCATCCTGAGGCAGCTCCGTCGAAGAAACCACGAGGCAAGAAAAGTTTGAAGAATGTCATCGGCAAGCATATCAAGTCTGGTTCTACTGTTGTTTCAGATGGCTGGCTATCTACACAGACCGCTGCTGAGGAGCTCAACCTTTCTTCGTCTACATGCAACCATGCGAAAGGTTTCAGAGATTTGGCGACTGATGTACATTCAAACGATGCCGAATCGGAGATCAGCCGCTTTAAGCTGTGGTGCCGAAGCAAGTCGTCCAAAGTCAAAGTACGCACCGTCAATCTCAAAAGCCAGTTGCGAAAGAAGCAGAAGTTGGATGGTAAAGTGGCTGAGTACATGCTGCAAACCAACGTTGGGGATGGCATGAAAGTTCCAATAGGGGTTCTTTTGGAAGCTTTCGCAACTGCAAGCAAAAGCTGCAGCTGGAAGCCGGTACTCCTCTGAGACGTGAGGCAGACAAAGAGTGTTGCACAAGTTGTCATGATCATCATCATCACCATCATCATGTACATGATCGTGAAGACGATGATGATGTTGGTGATGATGATTCTTGGAAAAATAATGATGATGATTACACTGATAATGATGATGATGGTGGTCGAGAGATGATGAATATAATGCTGACGATGATTATAATACTGATGCTGATGATCACAAACATACACACAAACACATAATACCATATAAGATACATGGTGTCCAAAACACACTGGGGGCACTTAAACATACTATACTGATATATATATATGTATATATGTATGTCATGAGGTTTATTTATATCTGCGCATATCCATATAAATACATGTCTGTATATGTCTATATATATGTATATGTAAAGAGAGAGCCCGAAAGAGAGAGAGAGAGAGAGAGATAGAGAGAGCCTTCGTCGCGAAGTACAGGGTTCTGCAGCGAGGTGCTAGTCTAAAGTACTGGTTAACCGTAGCATAACCCGAATAAGGCCGGGGTGTAGGGCTTGGGATTTTGTAATTTCTTTAATCATTACCCTTGTGTGGTTGGGCCAGTCTGCCTTAGTCTAGGTCGATGCTATAGCCGTGGTTGAGGAGCGCTGGCTGAGGAATAGTATCGGTAACTATTTAAGTTCCTAGATTGAGCTTCAAAATGTTGAGGTTGGGCGAAAAGGTGCCCAGATTCGGGTTGGGGTTTGAGGGGGTGCATACCAAGAATCCGACACTTGCACAGCCTACTGAGAAGCCTATATAAATGAAGACACGAGGGTCTCTGGTGTTTTATCGGGTCATGAAGGTTTAGAGCTTTGGGTTATGGCGCATGTGCATCTTCAAAAACTCGTATATGTATTTGTTTGATACCTTACATATGCACGCATTTATGTATGTGCGTGCATGTATGTGTTGCGTATGTGTATGCATATGCATGTGAGAGTATGTGTACACACCAACAGATCAATGGACAAATACAGACAAACAAACATACATACGTACATACATACACATATACATATGTATTTGCACAAGTTGTATGTATATCTAAAAATATGTCTATATCTATAGTGTAGATGAAAACATGCGTGTGAATATGGAAGCTTTCTAACATAGGCGCCTAACTAAATCCCTGTACTGTTGCTCAGGGCTCCTTGTTATAGCTATATTATATTGTGCCCCAAGACCTATTTGACCGCGTCTGGTTGCTTGAAGGCCCTTAACTTAAACCCTAAACCCGAAACCCTGAACTTGAACCCTAAACCCAACTGGTTGTTTCAGAAGGCCCTAAACCCGAAACCCTCAACTCTACGGGTTGCTTGAAGGTTTTTTCTAGGGCTTAGGGGCCACTTCTCCGGAGAGCATCCAAATGCACAACATCCTGCCGGAGCTTAAACTAAACCCACTCCAAAGCTGCGAAGATACAGTGCCTTGACTTCAACAGCTACGGCAGTGTAGTAACATTATGGTGTTTCTGACATCTTGAGCACATTACCAACGACGGCAGGAGACGACGCCGACTACTAACAACACTTGCTGCTGCTTCTCCAACCCAGTGCTCCTGCGAGGACCTACGAGAGAGTGGTCCTAACTGAACCCTAAACCCTAAATCCTGAATCCTAAACCCGAAATCCTAAACCCCTAACAAGGACAAGTCAAACTCAGCCATAAGCCGAAACCATTTGCAGAAACCTGCAGAAGCCTTTGCTGCTTATCCCCCCATATAGACCCGAACACCCTAGACACTAAACAGGGCTTCACATGGGTTCAGGGTTTACGGTTCACGGTAACGGGCTTTAGGGTTTAGGGCTTAAGGGTTTAGGGGT
This sequence comes from Symbiodinium sp. clade A Y106, assembly GCA_003297005.1. NCBI lineage: Eukaryota > Dinophyceae > Suessiales > Symbiodiniaceae > Symbiodinium > Symbiodinium sp. clade A. The sequence goes on along the minus strand of BGNK01000561.1, from coordinate 15,553 downwards.
ATGTAAACCGCTAAATCCTTAACCCCTACTTAAGCTGTAAACGGTAGAAACCCTGAACGCTCACGAGCCCCAAGCCAACAACCTCAAGAAACACATCTAACCACAGCAGCCTCTTACACTCCATGCCCCTAGACCAAACCCTGATAGTAACCCTTACAGACCCCTTTGAAGAACTCGTACATCAACAACTGTTAAGGCAGCGTCCGACCATTTACATCCGGGCCGTAACGGTTTCAATTACGGCCCCTGTCAGTGTTCTTTGAATATACCTGTAGGCTCGAACCCTACCCCTTGTTTAGGGTATCTATTCTATGCAACAGGTCCTAACCATAAGACTAGGTATCCAAAAAAAGGGGTAGGATATGAGCCTCTGGGTAAGGGCTAACATGACGGTTTAGTCTAAGGGCCTTAACAGTTAGAGAAGGTGCTTTTTCTGGTGTTGTTATTACTACAGTAATACACTCAGAACTATAAGGAACACCACAGAATAGTATTGCTACCCCAAACCCTAAACCCTAAGTCCCAACCCTAAGCCCCGTTGGAGCAACGAGGGCAGCCTTGAGCTGTTATGCTGAGCCGTAGTGTTGGCCTCGGCCGCTCGATGAGTTCGATCTGTGAAGTTCGGATTTGAATCAACCCGTGACCGCTAGACTCTAAACCCTAAAGCCCTACATTTTATGGCGGATCTCGCGTTTAGGGTTTAAGGAGCTAGGGACAAGGGCTCAGGGTGGTAAGGTTTGGGGGTGTAGATTTAGGGTTGCCCCGACTCCTATGTCCTATGTTACCCTTCACTACGAGCCTGAGACTCTGCTTACCCAAAGGGTTCTGAGTACCTATATGAGGGATACTTGCCCAAACCAGAATAGTAATTCCTGTTCTAGGAACCTTACATTCTCCAAAATAAGTTCTTAGGACCCTTTGTGCTACTCAGCTATATACTATGGATCCTAAACACTAAACCCCTGAACCCCAAACCCCTGATTCCCATGGTTAAAGGTTACCTACGCGGCTACTATGTAAGGAAGGTTAACACCAAAACCCCCGGTGAGCTGCCTCGATCTTAGGCCTCGGACCCCATGCCCAAAATCCGACGCCGACCACCGAATAAACCTTCAATGCTACAGCCCTGTAGATACTAAGGGTTTAGGATTTAAGATATTACGGGTTAAGGTTGAGGGTTGTAGATGCTAAAGTAATGTTATAGTCTGTTATCGCATCTTATGGTATAATGTAGTATAGTCTACAGTCTATTACTGATGGTGAATGCTACATGTGCTAAGCGGACCAAGGGCCAAATTCATAAACCGTACGAGCCAAACCTTCTGAGAACCCTGCCGACAGCACCGTGATGTTCTCTGCTGCCGCGCGCCTGGTGATGGCCTCGGGTTTAGGGCTTGGCGGCGGGGGAGTCGGGGGCGTTGGAACAGAATCCAGCGTTGAGCGTGCGGTGGATTCGCCTAAAACTGCCAGAACCGATAACTATTATGTTCCGCAGGTTGCTTCTGCAAACAGAAGCTAAGAAGAAGGCTTCCCGCCTACATAAATAACATGAACTTCAGCTGTGTTTCCTGCGTTTGAAAGTAACCAAATAACCTAATATGTATGCTAAACCCTACACCCTAAACCCTAAAAAAGGGCCTTAATGATTACACTGCAGTTATCATGAGAAACCACCAGGATAGTGTTGGTAATTATTTAGGCCCCTATATTACACCCTAAACCCTAATATGTAGCCTAAACCGTAGACGCTGTACACCCTTAACCGTATCCTAAGCCCTTTATAGAACCCTGATAGATCCCTTTAAGGAAGCCTTATGGATCCTTTTGAAGGAAACCCTAAACCTCTTAACCCTAAGCCCGACTATGTAGCCTCGAAACCCTGTCTCTGAACCCTAAAAACCCTTAACCCTAATATGTACCCTAAAGCCGAAAACCCTTAAACCCTGAACCCCAAAACCCTGGTTTAGGGTTTAGGGTTTAGGGCCCCTAAACCCTGAACCCTAATGGTTTAGCGAGGCCGAGGGCCTCACGAGCTGGAAAGCAACAGACTTTTTTCTGCGACGGACTCTCGGGGATAATGTAGGGGGCCTTAATTAGAATAGGGTTCCTTTAAGGGTTCCTTTAAAGGGATCTATAAGGGTTACTATGAGGGATCTATAAGGGTACTCTCATGTAGGGGCCTTCATAATTAGAATAGGGTTCCTTTAAGGGCTCCTTTTAAAAGGGCCTGTAAGGATCACTAAAGGGGGATGATGGGGGGTCGGGTGAAGCGATATTTGGCGGGTTGGTGATGCAGGGACCTTAATGGGCTCCTTTAAAGGGTTCTATAAAGGGTCTATAAGGGATCTATAATAAGGTTCTATAATGGTGAAGAGTTATTCGCAGATTGGTAATGTAGGGGCCTTACTAATTAATTAGAATAGGGCATAGGGTTTTGGGGCTGTCTTATCATAAGGAACCCCCTCAACAATAGTATTGGTAATTATTTTGGGCCCCTACATTAGCTTTGTTTTTTTGTTGGGTGTTGCTCATGACTGCTGCGCAGGCAGAAATCCATAAAACAGGACCAAGCCTGACCAAGCTAAGCCAAAAATTCGTGACCACAGAAGTATCCTCAACCGTAAGATCTAACCTCGAACGAACTCTGTCAGAACGAGAGGCCTTAGCCCCGAAAACCCTGCATCGGTTCAGGAATTGATAAGGTGTCCGGAACCTCAAACAATCCTGAACCTTGAAAGCCTGCGTAGCCTAGCATGGGTTCGAGTCCCTGGGCCCTAGCCTCCAGCGTCGTCACCAGCGTCGCATTGCTGCCCTGCACCTCGTGCTTGTGGGGTTTGGGGTCTTACAAGGGCTTAAGGCACGTACTGCCCTCCCTAAACCCTAAACCCTGAACCCACTGGAGTCCTGGCGAGGTGGAGCCCTTGTGCCGGGCTTCATGTGTTTTTCACTTCAAGTCTGTAGATCTCAAGATGTGATCGACGGGAAAAGGAGGGCTCCATGGCCTGACGAACTATCATACGGCTGATGGACAAAATCCTGCACTACCCAGTATAAGGAATATACCATAATTCCCATAGTTTAGGGTCGTTAGGGTCATGCAGGATTTTGTCCATCAACAGTACTTTAGGTACTTGGGATCCTTTGGGACTGAGCTTCATCATATCGATTGTGACCCGGCTCGGGAGTTTGTTTTCGAGTGTACATGGGCATATTCCACTCCGGAAGCTCATGAGGAGCTGTGACAGTGGATGCCTCAAACACCTTCTATATACTTTAACCTTCAAGCGAATCTCGCACCCTTTTCCTAGGTTCCCCAGTGTCCCCTGAATTATAAGGGTACCCTTTTTCTACTATTCCGTTTTAATAAAGAAACCCCAAAACAATAGGGTACCACTGGGAAACCTAGTTTCACGAATTCCCCGACCTTCTGCTTATCAAGAAAGGACCGCAAGATGGTCCCTAGCTTGACACGGGCAATGCAATGGAAAACACTGTGTCTTTACGCTCGATGAACCTCTTCGGGTATTTTCATGATAAGGGACACCGGAAAAACAAAGAAACCGAGGAGAGCCCAGACGACCAGCCGGAATCGGGTAAGATCGGCGGCCCAATGCTGTCCTTGAGTTAAAAACCCTAAACCCTGAACGATAAACCCTGAACCCTAAACCCTAGAAGCCATGAAAAACCCGGAGCCCTAAACCTTCAGACCGATCCCCTAAATCAACCGAAAACTCCAAACCCCCATGCAAACACCCCAAAAGCCCGAAATCCTAAACCCTAAACCGCCAAAAGGGAACCCCTTTCCCCAAGGGTCCAAGTACCGAATAATCATATATTCACCAAAATCCTAACCTACGTAACTACCATCCTAAAACCCAGTGCCTGATTATTGGGTCCTTTGGACCCTTGGGGTTTATTGTAGAAGCACTGGAGTCCCTCCGTTACTTCCTGCTGCCAAGCAGCATGTCCGGAGCCGCCTCCGGAATAGTAGTCTCCCTGGCCGGTGTGAGATTCATAATGGATCCTATGTGCCTATATAGTCGTATGTAGGGTTTCTATAATATAGGATTATAGAGTTAGGGTTTAGGATTAGGGTTTAGGTTTATTTCCCAAAGGATCCTATGTACCTCTACAGTAGAACGTAGGGTTTCTATATATAACAGGAATTACTGATACGATTTGGGGGGTGTCCCCCATAAGAGTACCTGGGACCCTTTGGGTTTGGGTTAAGGGTTTCCGCGTAGGGTTAGGGTTGGGTTCTATATTGTAAAGTCTTTGCATTTAGGGTGAGGGGTTCGGAAGTTCGCGTGGCTAGATTTAGGGTTTCGGGTTTAGGGTAGCAGTCAGTTCGTCAGTGTATTCATGCGTAGTGCATATGTATAAATCCATCCATCCATCCATCCATCCATCCATGCATCCAGCCATGTATCCAGCCCTGCATTTAGCCATGCATCCAGCCATGCATGCATGCATGCATGCATGCACGCGTGCGTACATAACCATATATGTATATACACATATATACAGGTATATACACAGTGTCTTTGTATAGATACACACATGTAGATCGATCTAAATGTGTGTATATATATATATATATGTGTGTGTGTATATGTATCTGTATATGTATATGTATACGTATACGTATACGTATATGTATATGTATGTAACTGATTGTCCCTACTTTTTTCTATATATGCACGTTCATATGTGCTTATGCTGGTATCTTGTAACATTTACGTCGGTAGCTGCAGAGTTTAAGTTTTCTGAAGTATGGTAGGGTTACAGCGGGTTATGTATATATCTATATGGGTGGTTGTCAATATTAGGGTCCCTTTTGGGTCCTTATCATAATACAGCACCTGATATTTAGGGTTCCCAAAAAGGGACCATAATTTTGACAACCACTCATATGCATACCCAGAAATACACCCTAAACTGCCCTAAACCCCCACACTCTACACCCTGAGCCCCACACCCGGAGGCCTAACTCCTAATCCCGAAAACCTAAACCCTGCAGCCGAAACCCCGAACCCGAAGCCCTACACCCTAACTGCTCCTTAAGCCCTTATAAGCCCTACACTAAATCCTAAACTCTACTATATGTCCTTTCCAGCCCCTAAGGTGGGAAAGGTGGGAAAGCCAAAGAAATAAACATATGTATATATATACATAAACACATATCCTGATATATATATATATATACACACACAGCCCTCAAACTCTTAAAGCCCAAGTCGACTTTGCCTCCGGGAGGCCTTGGACGTTGCCTCGCAACCTGGGCAGCGGGAGGCCATGGGGGCTTCGAGGTCGCAGGGTCTGCCAAAGGGTCCTAGTAAGATGCTAGAAGGTAGGATTTAGGGGTGTTGATATATTCGTATTAGTATTTTTGTATTAAAGGGTCCTAGTTAAGGTTTAGGCAGTATTGACACATTAGTATTATGGTACATTTGTATTGAACGTTGGTATTTGTATTAAAGGGTCCTAGTCAGATAGTAGAAGGTAGGGTTTAGGGTTTAGGGAGTATTGACATACTCGTATTAGTATATGCGTACTTAAAGTTCGTATTAGTATCAACGGGACTTTGGGTTTAAGGTTTGATACATTTAAGGCTTTTAGGGCTACAGAGTTTCAGGGGGGCTTTAACAAGGCTTTGTTTAGGGCTGGACTTTAAGGCTTTAGGGCGTAGGGTTCAGGGGGGGTTTTAGGGCTTTTGGTTTTGGGGTCTTACGGCTCTGCTTCAGGTTTTTACGGATTAGGGTCCAAGGGCTCGTTTAGTGTTTCAGGGTTTAAGGAGCTTAAGTAAGGCAAGAAATCCACGTTGCCAAAAACTCCAATCGTAAAACCCTGAACCAGGAAAACTCGGGCGCCAGCGTGGTGACGCTGGCGAACCCAGCATCTGCGGCATTGCCGACAACACCCAGCTTTCCTGAGCAGAATGTAGCAGTCTGTAATAAGGTTTCTACTGAGGCCCCTATAAACCTATACCTGTATTTATACCTATACCTAAATATCTAGGTGTGTATATATATGTGTATATATATATTTATGTATGTGTATATATATATATATATATTGCTGTTCAACCGCTACTATGTGGGGGCAGTATCTAATTCTAACCCCTTGACGCGGTCTACAGCGGCCTCCGGTGTCCTGCCCCTCAGGGTTGATAGCTTGCCTGCTGTTCCGAAGAGAACTCCGGCCAAAAAGTGCATAGTCTTACCAGGTTCAGCCCTCACAAACCAGGCCTCTAAACCCAACAAGCCGTTTGATCACGCGCACACACGCACACACTCACATCGTCCTGGCCTGGCATGTCAAGCAGTCCATCACCTTACCTTGTGTGACCTGCATCTGCAGCGCAGGACTGTTCACCATAGTTGGTCAGCGACAGCGATGAGCGATCTGGCAACAGACTACAACAAGATTGCAAGACCCAACGCCATCAGTTGTATCCCAAGCAAACACGATGCAGAAATCCACTTCCAAATGTCTGCGCTGGTGTTGAGCTTAGGGTCACCTGCATGGGCACGTTATAATAATTAGAAGAGGGTTTTGGGGGGTATATTATACTGTAGTTATAATAAGGAACCCCCAAATTTTAAATAGTATAGGTATTTATTTAGGCCCCTATATAAACGGCTTGACTACTATTTCGGGCTCGCCGCGCGGTGAAAGTCTCAAGCCTCAACCCCAAACCTCTATCAGTTGAGCTCCAAACTCTAAACCTCAACACCTTGCCAGCAAGATGCGGATTTTCGAGGTGTTGAGCGGGAGAATGTCGCCATGATTTTTGAGTAACACGACAGCCTCGAAGGAGGCTTGGGTGTACGTACATCATGCACCTATGTTAGTATGCTTCTGCAGGTCTACAAGGGGATGCCATGGCAATTTAATTGCATCCTTCTTGCTCCTCAAGCTATTCCTACTCCTACCCCTGCTGTTGTACTTCCGTCCTATTCCCACTCCCACTCGTGTACTCTTATTGCTGCTCCTACTCCTGCTGCCACTCCCACTCCCACTCTAAGTCCTACTTGCATTCCTGCTGCCACGAATGCTTCTATGCTTCTGCTTCTACTCATCGTACTTCCTCTTCTTCATCTAGTACTACTAGTTGCCAGTACTACTTCTGCTCTACGACGACGACAACGATTTCCCCTTTCCGACTCTGAACTCGAAGTCGTGAAAAGCACCTTTCACAAGGGTTAGGGAATTTAGAGTTTAGAGTTAAGGGTTTCACATGTGCCTTGATGCCCCAACACCTAAAAAGTCTTTGCATCTCTCTGTAAGATGCGTTTGGAAGAAACCCAACAACCTGAACCCAAGCCCACGCGGGCTTCGCGTTTCTAAAGCCAATCCCAGGGTCATAGCAACGCCAGCCGCACCTAGTTCCGCGCGTCTCAAGTTAAGATCCTTATAACCACCCATTCTCAACCCACAAAACCTTCACTTCAAGTGCACCCTAAACAGTATAAACCCTAAATCCCTGAGCTCCGAATCCCTAAACTCTCAATATCCTCGGCTAAATCCCTGAACTCGTATGCCCCATAATACCCCATAAACTCTCAACATCCTTTAGGTGCTCGCCTTTGCGGCTGTCTCCAGCGCCAGGGACCGATGCTTTGGGCTGGTCACATTCCTCCACTTTGTAGTCAGCAGTGTTGCTAAAACTAATGTAATATCGGGGCCTAAATAATTACCAATACTATTTTGGGGGCTCCTTTGTATAATTAACTGTAATTATAGTATAATGGTCCCCAAAACCCTAGTCTAATAATAAAGACCCCTACATTAGATCATCATATCTATAAGGTTTAGGAGCCTATAACTTCAGGGTTTAAGGCTTATCTATCTACCTACTTATGTATATTGTTCGTACTTGTGTATGTTGTTTTGCCTATTTTGTACCTAGCAATGAATTATGTCTAGCTTTGTTGAAATGAAAATTCTCACCATGATTATGCTCGCAATTATTCGCAATGCTCTTAAATTATCTCCACTAGTATTTTTTGCCATGATTCTTCTCACTGAAGAACTTTCGATGACTATTGTCTTTCAGAGAAACGAGGCAATGGCCAAATACACGGAGAGGCTGATCAGAACAACATGTTTTGAGGGTTAGGATTGGGGTCAATGAGGATGGCATCTTACTTGCTGAGTTCATAAGCGCCCCAAACGTCTATACTTTTAGTTTTATAGTGGGTACTATCCCAAAAAGTGTAAAGCGTATCCACTCAGCTACTAAGGCATTCAGAGTTTGGGACTATTCAGGGCCCGAGGTCACAGCTCAGAGTTGGAAGCACGAAAACTATCAGCCTTCCCAAAGGCTCCATGTACCCATATCGTAGGAACTTAGGCCTTAAAGTACCCATATAGGGACCCCTTTAAGGCCAGAGTACCTACTATATGGGTACATGGAGCCTTAGGGCTTCTCGTCCCATGCCACGGTTTCTCAGGCAGTTTAGCAGGCCTTGTAGCGCCGCTGATAACAAACGCGCGGCAGTGCCTATGCGTTGGCGTATCGGCTCCGCCGAGAACAAGAGAGATATACAAGGATAGAGAGAGAGAGAGAGACAGAGAGAGAGAGAGAGACAGAGAGAGAGAGAGAGGGAGAGAGAGAGAGAAAAAAAAGAGAGAGAGAAAGAGACAGCGATAGCGACAGGGGAAATAAGAGGGAGAGAGGCAGCTGTGGTGAGAGATGCAGCGAACGAAGACGGATGGGAAGGACAACGGCGCAGGAAGGGATAGAAAGGGGGAGAGAAGGACGACGGCATATTGAGAAGACTTGCACAAGCACATGCTTGAGCCGGCAAAGCTCTGGCCCATTACCCACCGTGCGTGCCATCCAACTCGCATTCCATGCCGCCTTTTCGGCATCCGCAAAAAGACGGGAGAAGTGGGTCAAATAATTAGACCAGGGTGTTGGGGTTCACTATAGTATTGGTAATTTTTCAAGCCTCTATTTATTAGACGCTGACAGTTCGAACTGACTGGTCCTTCTAGATCTGTGCAGCTGCCAATGAAAGCAACACCAAAGCCCACAAGACTCCAGCAGTAACCGACGAAGAAAAAACGGCAGAGATCAACCACAAACCTCAGGAATCGATGGAGCATGCACATTTTGCAAAGCCTCCCCTGCATCGGCCTGAGTCTACCACGAGTTCCCCCAGCAGGCACGTTAGCCCATCGTCCTGCTGTCATGTGCCCTGCACCTGGACACGTTGGCCCCAAGGGAACGGGCCGAAGCCCAGCTCAGGCTTCGCCAAGGCGGCTTCGGCGTGAGCAAGTGGGTGCCTCAACGACCGGCCCTCGCACCCGGCCAGCGGTGCGCAGGGACTGCAAGAGGTGCAGCAGCTCCCTGTGGGTAGGGCTGTGATAAAGGCCATGATAATGTAGGAACCTGATCAAGAAACCTTGGGCCTTTATTCGGGCTCCTTATATGAACCCTAGTATTTTGGGGTTATAGGCCCAGGGATTCTTAATCAGATTCCTACATTACCGTATACCCGACTCAAGCATGTCGGGCAAACATGCTCACAGGACAGCAGAACAACCATGCCATCAATGCGTAAAACAGATCGGCTGCAGTGCGCAGCCTAGGTAAAGCAACAAACGCGCAGCAGCCACGAAATGTCCGCTTATGCGTTAGCGTATCGGCTCTGCCGAGATAGGTAAAGATGGAGAGAGAGAGAGAGAGGGAGATAGAGAGAGGGAGAGAGAGATGAAGTACCCTCCATAAACCCTCGAACTCCAAACTTCTATTCCCTCGGTGCTGTGATTTTGAAGTCGCAGGCGTCTCTGCCTCGTCAAGTCTTTGATGCAAAGTGGGGGTGTGCAGCCGCTGTCTGCCTGAACGAAAGATCTTGAGGGTTGGGTCTAAGGGATCGTTCTGCGATTCTTTAGTTGTCTATTTTGGGGTAGTGTTGACGGGTCAGATAGGGCCTTAAATTTTGCTTTATGACTTTATGATAGCTTTCAAGTATTGGCGTAGAGGGTTTATGGTCAAAGGCTTTGTGTGTCTACGCTTCGCGGCTTCCTGGGAATTTGTATTGTGGTTGGCATGGGACTTACGGTTCGGGATTTGCGGACGACGGTCGTTAGGGGTTCGCCGTTTGGGGGTTACCTTAGCCCCAACTAACCTATGTTCTTAGGGACTCATATTAAGGAAATCATAGTAAGGAACTCATAAAATGTAGGTTCCTTGGGGTCCAGGTAAGGTTTTTGACCTTGCTGGGCTCGATATATAGACTTTGCATAGGTTGCACAAACTGGGCCTGGGATCACACCCAGACCTTCCAAAATCCCTTAATTAAGGAATAGACTTTAAACTGTATAGGATCCCTAATATGATTTAAAGTATATTCCTTAACTGAGGGATTTTGGAAGGTCTGGGAACGAGATCCTGCGTTTTCACAAGGTAATTAGGGCCTAATTAGGGGCACAGAACGGGCCTTGGGGACATGTTGCACAAGCTATGGAATAAACAAACCAGTTTCGTCTCTTCCGAGTCGACATCTTTGTCATTTTCAAGTCACCATGTGCGAATCGACACAAGCTTGAGGAAGCTTCGAATTCTGCTGCAGAAGCTGAGACACCAAGCTGAAAACCTGGTCCACGAAACCTTCAAACGAATCTGAACACGCACAGCCACCTAGCCCTTGCTTGAACCCTGAGCCGTGACACTGTTCGAACGACAGCGTTTAGCCGTTTAGCCTTTAGGGTGGATATTGGTGTATCGCAGCATAACAGCCCCAAGCCCTGAAACCTCTACTGGGCTTTTAAGTAACCAGGGAGAAAAAAGTATAAACTTTTGTTTCATAAGGGTTCCTTTAAGAAAAAAAGTATTAAAGTATGGTACTCCAAAGCCCAGTCTAAGACCCTATAGTAGAAGCCAGAAAGTTGGAACATCAATATCCTCATGCCCTTAAAGTAGAGTATAGGGGATCCTAGCACCAATCCTCCTAAACCCATGTTCCAACTTTCTGGGGTTCACTGTANCCTATAGTAGAAGCCAGAAAGTTGGAACATCAATATCCTCATGCCCTTAAAGTAGAGTATAGGGGATCCTAGCACCAATCCTCCTAAACCCATGTTCCAACTTTCTGGGGTTCACTGTAAGCCCCATAAATAACCCAGAAAACCTTTGACGTAAGCCCACTCTCAAGCATTTAACACACAGCCCCCAGAACCCTAGTGCCCGGGATTCCCCCAAAACCCAACATGAAGAAAGTTTAATCTTTCAATTCGTCATGGTTCCTTTGAGAAACAGACACCAACAACATACTCAAGTATGGTACTCCAGAAACCCTAAACCCTAAACCTTCAGGGTTTAGGGTTTAGGGTTCAAGGTACCCTTCTGTCTCTAAGCTTTTAAAGGCCCTGTGAGCCTCCTCGAGCCGCAGGTGAAACATGCTGGCCTTGGCTGCAAGAGAAAGGGCTGCGGGATTGGCCGAGGGGGTTTAGTGGTAGGTGTGGGTTTACGGGGCTGAGTGTCTAGGGCTTTGGGGTTTAAGGGTCGTGTGTGTGCGGGGGTTTAGGGGTTTGGTGTGTCGGATCTAGGGGTTCCAGGGTTTTGGGTGTGGGAGCTTAGGGGCTTTCCTAAGCTTGATGTTGTCCAAACATTGGCTCATACATTTCTTCGAAAGGAGCCTAAACAAACAGGACTTCCGGCTGAGGTTTTTCCTGGGCCCATAGGCCATCTGGTAGAAATCCCTCACGTTGTCCTACTGTTCGACATTACACCTGAACCCAATAATCATGAACAAATGACTAAATGGGCACTGGTCGTTTTCATGGTTTCAGGCATTGAAGGCTGAGAGTTTAGGTGCTACACAGTTAGACCTCACTATACAAGATTGAATGAAAGCTCGGCATGGGATGGGGGGGAGGGTTCAATGATGGCTTGAGCCTTTAGCTACTTTAGCTCTCGGCGTACACTCATTGTCTGGTCTCTGGCTTCTGAGTCCGTCTAGGGCATTTGATTGAATGTGCCCAACTTACATGAAAAAGTGTACGGACGCATGTATGCATGTAAGTCAGCAAGCAAACATACACACACACACACCAAGTATATAAGTAAGTGCTTGTACATATTAGTGTGTATGTGCACGTACCTAGGTAGGCAGGTGACATGTGGGCATGTATGCATGCAGGTAAGTATATACTATGCGCGTAGCCACAGACCTTCAACAGGATCCTCCCTAAACCGTTTCCTTAAACCCTTAACCCTAAACCCAAACTCAAGCCGTGTCTGAATACAGGTTCAAGTGGCGAGGATTCGGCGGGCGGCCGTGTAAAGCGGCTTGCTGCGGTTTTTGTCCAGCAGCACCTGACCGGTCAGCGCACGAAACCGATTCTCTATTTACCGGAACCCGCAAAAAGCACAACTCGACAACCCTGCTACCCTTTGGCCCTATAGCCAAACCCCTACAACTGTAGCCACTGAAACGTCTCGCCACTTCTCCATGTCATATTTCATGCCTTCCCTTGTCCGTTGACGTTAACTCCCAAACTCTAAACAGTCTAAACACTCAACCCTACAAACCCCAAGGGTCCAACTAATGGTATAGTATATACTCTTGGGGCCCAAATATCTACTGAGTACCCATAATGGTACTTGGACCCTTTGGGAAAGGATCTAAGGAGCGACCTGGTACTGGAAGAAGGGGTCGTCGCCCGGCATGTCCATGTCCAAACCTTACTTTTTTTTTGAAGGGGATCGGACTTTAACTCCGCAGAGCTCTCTTCCTGCCTAGACACTAACCTTTGGTTAGTAGGGAATGGAGGAATGGGGTACAATTGTAACTACTATTACTACCATTCTTCCATTCCCTACTAACCAAAGGTAAGGACACCCTCATTTTCCGCCATCTCCCAGTTCTAGTAGGTAAAGTCTCGGAAGCATGGTATGGTTTCGGGTTGAGGCTTCAGGGGTTAGAGTTTAATTAGGGTTTCTAGGCTTAAGGATATTTTTGGTAAATTTTCAGGCCTTTATACTAAGGGTCCTGACTTGTGCGATATAGTTAATATCAACGGTACTCTGACTAATGATCCGTACAAACCCGTATAGAACACCAGAGAAACCTCTCGGAGCCATATAGAACATTTGCGAAGTGGGAGGTTATGATCCCTAGACCCTCATCGAACCGGATAGGTCCCTTCTTCTGGAAGCCGTCGCTCTCCCGACTCCCGTATTCATCCTCGGATGCTGCCGAGGCGGCCATGTAGGATCGCATCAGAGCTGTGCCTGCAGGAGGCCGGCGCAAGCCAAGGGTTTCATGGAGGGATTGAGGTTACTGAATGGTTTCGGGTTCAGGTTTAAACGTTTAGGGCTTAAGGGTTGCAAGGGTTCAGGGCTTTAGGGTCTAGGGGCTAGGGTTCAAAGTTCAGGGTTTCCAGGACTTGAGTCTGAGTTTCTATTACAGATCACAACCAATGAGATCCTTGTCTCATTGGGTCACGTTAGGCCCCGAAACGTAGGTTGAGTGGGGTGTAGGGAAAGCTACCCTAAACCCTCCCGACGTCGTCAGAGCCCGTAATTATTACACTCTCATGGTGCCCGTTAAGTATCGTAGCCATTAAAAAACGAACGCTAAACCCGGTATTATAACACCCTGAACCCCTAAAGCCCTAAACCCTTAAACCCTAAACCCTAAAGCCCACCCCTCAGCACCGCTCTTCTTCCAAACAGAACCGCCGCCATTTATGGGTTTAGGGCTTTAGGACTTTGGAGTTTTGGGTTTTGGGTGGCAAGAAGAGCCCGAAGAGCCCTAGATGTTGCGGGATTCGTAACCCTGAACGTCAAACAGTGCGGTTTGTTATAGGGTCCTAGATGCCGACTATAAGGCTTACTATAAGGCTAGGCTCCACAGTATACCCCTCTGAATCGGATACCCTTCTCCAATCTGAATGGGGCAACCCTGCTGAGTGTTCCAGGCTTCAAAACTTAATGTCCCAGGACGGATAGTCCGGGGCTTGGAGGATGTGTGGACTGAGGGGGCTTAAACTCTTGAACTCGGGAAGGTCTTGAGATTCGCGCTTTGATGAGGGCCCGAGTCAGTGTGGAGTTTGAGGAATATTGGCACCAGAGTCCTTGTCGAGGGGCCGAAAAGGGCTGACTAGTCAGGAACCTGCTGGCACCTCTACAACCAAACCTGGAGACACTTGAAGCCTCGGGTCAGGACCTACTGCAGAACCTGAAGGCCATCGCCCGGCATCATCTCTGTAAACTTTTCCGAGCCCATTTAGAGCCATTTCAAACGGCCCGATATGGGGGTTTCCGAAAATGGGGGCCCCTCATATAGTACCCCAAATAGTAGGATCCGTATTATAAGGTCCCCAAAACAAGGTACCCCCTACTTTCGGAAACTCCCATATAAAGCCCTTCAAGCCCCCCAAGCCTTGCCTAAGCCATCTAGGCGGCCGGGTCACGTCGCTTCCCAGTCGGACATCACGAAGCCACTGAAATTCATTCGCTGACGCCTCAAAGCTGCCCTAAACCTCAAATCCTAAACTCTAAAAGCCCTAAACCCTATACCCTAAAAGCCCTAAAGCTCTAGAGGCCCTAAACCCTGTAGCGATCAGGCTGAGCTCAGGCGGTTCAGGACCCCAACGGTTTAGGTTGTTTTTGTCTATAGGTCCTTTTCCAACTGCAAGTACAGCGGGAATTCCTTACCGTTTAGGGTTTAGGGTAACTATGAAAACTTCAAACTCAAAACCTCCTGAAGCCTTGCACCACAAAACTCTAACTAAGCTTAGCGTAACCTTTAAGCTTAACCCTTCAACCCCCGAAAACACAAGACGGTTTGGACTTATATAGTTAGTGGCTGCGCTTCGTGGTCTGGGACTCGGTTCTCTGAGCCCTGGGCGGGAAACGGGACTGTGGGGTACAAGGGAGGGTTTTCAATTCGTATGCACCAAACCCTACGTTGCTTCGCGCCCTAAACCCAAACACCGTGAAGCTAATTAGGGATTTGGGGTTTAGTGCTTGCCGGGGTTGAGATTTCGGGTATCCATCAAAGTCGCATGGACAGCAAAAGCAAAAAACTGGTATGTGCCCTGCCCCAGATGCACCCTAAACCCTAAACCCTAAACCGCTTCGTGCACTTCCAGCCTGGCAGTTCCCCGAGATTTTGGAGCGATCCCATACTGCTGATGGACAAAATCCTGCATGACCCTAAGGACCCTAAACTATGGGAATGATGGTATATTCCTTATATTATGTAATGCAGGATTTTGTCCATCAGCCGTATCATCTACCCATTATAAGGAATATACCATAATTCCCATAGTTTAGGGTCCTTAGGGTCATGCAGGATTTTGTCCATCAGCCGTATCATCCAGTCTCCATTCTTCATGACCTATTTTATTCCATCCCGCCGGCTCGAAGCCTCTCCAAAGAAAGCCCTGCTGTAGAGCACCTACCAAGAGGGTCCATATACAGTGCTATATGGAATTAGGTCCCAAAGACCATAATGGGGATGGTCTTTGGGGACCTAATTCCATAATGGTAGTATATATGGTCCCTCTGGGCTAGCTGTTACTGCCCCCCCCC
>BGNK01000560.1:188643-230269 GCA_003297005.1 Symbiodinium sp. clade A Y106 | reverse complement strand
ATCGGATTCAGCGCGTAGCTACGAGCGCCACCTTCTGTATAGTTCCGTCTTCGTTCGTTCTTAAGCTGCTCACCTGCTGAGCCTGACCGGAAAGAGACTCTTAGCACCCGCATCCGCGAGGGTTTAGGGTTTGGGGTGTAGGGTTTCATTAGGGTTTAGGGTTTAGGGTTTAGTCTTTTTTTGAGCCCCTTTTTCACCCAGCAATCCAGTCTGCTAGCCGAAGACCACATAGGCCAGGGGGTTTAGGGTTTAGGGTTTGGGGTGTAGGGTTTCATTAGGGTTGATGGTTTAGGGGGTTTTTGTTGCTTGAGGGGTTCGGGCTTTAGGATGTCGGAGGGATTAGGATGGAGGCTTCAAACCCTAAAGCCCTGGGTTTAGTTTTTTTTTTTGAGGGCCCTTTTCCAACTGCAGGTGCAGCTAGAATTCCTGTACTAGGATTTAGGGTTTAGGGTTTAGGGTTCTGCTTACGGCTTAGGGCTTTGGGCTCAGGGTTTGCAAAGGGCCGTGGCCCTGGCGTCAAGGCTTTGGGCCGATACTTGTAGGGCTTAGGTTCAGGGATTTGGGTTTAGGGTTTAGGGTTTAGGGGTTTAGGGTTTAGGGTTTAGGGATTAGGGATTAGGGTTTAGGGATTAGGGATAAGGGTTTATGGTTTTACCTTAACCTACCAAAACCTACTTTTTTGTAGGGTCCCTATAATAAGAACCTACAAAAAAAGCGGGGTTATGGTAGTTTAAGGCATCAAAAGGAATGTGCCGGGTTTCAGGTTTAGGTGCCAGGTGGTCAGGATTGAGGGCACAGGTTCGCATCGGGCACCGTCTGAAAAGCCCAGACCCAAGATATGTCCCATACAATACCTTGATTGAACAACTGTTTAGTGTTATCTGGAGCCCGCCAAGCCCCAAGCCCAACAGCCAGACCTAAGAACCCAGATTCTGCTTCCCACCTCTACGCCCTTGCAAAGTCCCCTCATCCTTCGAAGTTTCCATCAACCTTACACCAAACGGCCCAAAACCCTTATCTTGACGTTGGATCGTAGCAAGATCTATCTGCAGGATCAAAAACCATAGCCAAGAATTGGCTCTACTACAGTTCAGTGTCTATATGTGATGCCCTGAACCCTAATCCCGAAAGCCTGACACCCTATACCGTAAACCCTAAACTTTTGAACTCTAGTCTAGGCAACCCGCCCGGAAAGGAGGCATTGCCTGTGCATGAACAGTTGGGTTTGGCTGCGGGGCGGCTCTGAGCTGTTGAACATGTTCACCTGAGAACAGCTGAGAGTCTGAGGGTTTAGGGTTTAGGGGTTAGGGTTTAGGGGTTAGGGTTGAGGGTCCGTGACGTTGCTTCTTTAGCGGTTCGTGCCCTTCAAATAAGGGTGCTATTGCCGGTCTACGGTTTCGGGTTCTGAGGGCTTAGGGTCTGGGAAGTTCAGAGCTAACACCTAGAGTTTTAAGGGCTAATTGCTCGAAATGTGGTGGAGTGGGTCAGCCTGACCGGAAGAATACACGGCGATGACTAGTGAAGGCTCCTGCTTAGGGTTTCTTTGAGGTTTAGGGCTTAGGGTTTCTTAGAGGTTTAGGAAAGCTCAGGGTTTAGCGTTGAACGTTCATGTCGAGGCCTTGGCTCTGGTAGCCTTGGTTCAGGTGCCTCCTAGTGCAAGCTCGTTTTCCCAACTAGGGTTTAAAACTAAGGTTCTAAAGTTGCCTAAATGAGCCCATATGTATATACCCATTGTTGTTACATAGATGTATACATACGCACTCCTACTCCGACTCGTACTCCTCTACGTACGTCTGCAACCCTACCCCGACCCTACTCCGACTCCCATCACCACCACCACGACGACGACTCCGACTACCCAGTTCTACTGGAGGCTCGGCTTGGACTTAAGTCATTGCGGATCAAGTTCGCATATAAGGTTGAGGGCTTAGGGTTGAGAGTGTCGGGCTTTGAGTGGAGGACGATGAGTAGATCTTAGATCATGTGAGGTTCTTCTGATTGAAGCAGGTAGCTCTGCTAAGTATCTACGTACGAAGCCACGACTTGATCACCTGAGTAGCATTCCGTAACTTGCTAATGGTTCCAAAAAAACCAGGTCACCTACACTGCAAAACGAAAACCGCCAACAACCCTGGACAGGGGCATCGGAAAGTCCCCGCCTGCTACAGCAACGCGAGCGCGGAATTGCCTGAACAGCAATTGCTGGGCTTAGAGGTTCAACTGCCCGACGAGTAGCAAAAGTTCAGGGTTTCGAGTTCCGTGTCCTATTCGTGCCAAAAACCACTCAAACCCTAGCGCAGGCAATGCACCAAGGCGACTGTAAAACCGGGAACAGCCCTAAACAAAAACCCTGAACTTTAACCCTGCTATCGCCTACTCAGAGTTCAGACCCGTACCTTCTCATCGTAGAGGTCATCATTCATCATGTACCTAATAAAACCCTAAACCCTAAATAGAAGTGCCTAGATTCTTTTAGGACCGAATTCCATTATGGTGGTGTATATGGACCCTCTGGGTATGTAAGCCGCGAATAAACTGTAGTAGACGGTAACACACAATGAAGGCTAATTTGGATGGCCATTTACCTGTGATATCTGTTTGTATATGTATATAAGATACCCAAAGGCCCCAAAGTAGTTCCTTTTGGGGGTTCATATTTATTTTATAAGGTAATCCCAAAAAGGAACTACTTTGGGGCCTTTGGGTAACACACACATGCAAACCACCCTACCTCGACTCAGCGGGTCTTGCAGAGACAGAACCAGGAGGTTCTGTCTCTGCAAGTCCCCACGAGTATGACTCATGCTACGTGTACACTTGTTTAATTCGGTTGCGAAGTGTTGTGATTGCTCTTGAGAGCCATTTGTACCCACTCGAGAGCTCTTGTGGCCCCACCTTATCCCGCCAGTGATGGTTCGTCGCAGTTGAGGGGCGAAACGACCAGTACACCACTGTGCATAGTGTGGAGAGGCAGCTGCCTGATGATGGGTGCAAAAGGCTTCTGGTGAAAGCTTTTGCCTGTGCACAACTAGTGTTTGTAGTTTAGTCTTTTGTTAGTTTTTGTGTTTCGTAGGGGTGGTNTGTGGAGAGGCAGCTGCCTGATGATGGGTGCAAAAGGCTTCTGGTGAAAGCTTTTGCCTGTGCACAACTAGTGTTTGTAGTTTAGTCTTTTGTTAGTTTTTGTGTTTCGTAGGGGTGGTGGGGTGTGCTTGCGATACTAAACTAATCTTTTCTCCAGCAACTCCATGTGCTGTGACTTGGCAGTCCTTCTGCCGAACACGTTGTAAANTTTGTTAGTTTTTGTGTTTCGTAGGGGTGGTGGGGTGTGCTTGCGATACTAAACTAATCTTTTCTCCAGCAACTCCATGTGCTGTGACTTGGCAGTCCTTCTGCCGAACACGTTGTAAAACCCTTAAAACCCTAAAGCCCTAAAACCCCCCAAACCCAAAAAAACCCTAAAAAACCCTAAAGCCCTAAAGCCCTAAAACCCCCCAAACCCCTTAAAAAACCCGAAAAAACCCTAAAGCCATGAGAGGCCGTGCAGACCTTTCTTCTGCAGCCGCCGCGGCAGCCTGGTGCCGACTGCGTGAGGTCCTTTGGGAGGATTGTATATATACAGCTTGGGATTTGGGGGTCAGGGTTTAGGGTTATGGAGTTTTGAGTTTAGGATTTTGGATTTAGGGTTTATAGGGGTTATGGAGTTTTGAGTTTAGGATTTTGGGTTTAGGGTTTAGGGTTTATAGAGTTTTGGGTTTAGGATTTTGGGTTTAGGGTGTAGGGTTATAGAGTTATAGAGTTTTGAGTTTAGGATTTTGGTTCGGAGTCGGACCTTGGGTTTACCCAGAGGCTCCATAGTAGTTCTTTTTTGGGAATTACCTTATAGGATCCTAAATATGAACCCCAAAAAGGAACTACTTTGGAGCCTCTAGGTAGGGGTTAGGTATGTTATGGGGTAAACGTTCGAGGGGTTCAACGTATAACATGCGTTTCTTTTGTTAAGGGCCTTCAAAGAGTGAGAAGGTTTGTTTAGTTTGCTGTTCAGGGTTTGGAATTTTCACAATGGTACCCGTTTTGGTTGCTCATAAGATCCCTGTAAAGGTTTTGGAGGGTGTTTTGGAAGTGTCTTCTATGGCTATTCTAAGAACTCGTGTCAAGGATCAAGTACGGAATGAAACACTTCAGTGTTTCTCCAGGACTAATAAGTGCTCATGAAAGGGCTGTAAGGAATCAGAAGATGTTGTTGGAGCTTGCAAAGGTTTTCGATTGAAGGTCTCACAGGGCGTTATCCGGGTAAGGGCCAGTAAAAGGGTCTTATACGGTCTCAACTCGGCTCTTTGCTCATAGACGCTTCACACAGGCAGGTAGGCACATGTTACGAATCCTTCTGTTTTGTATGCATATGTGGGCTCGTACATGTACTGATGCATGCAAGTACATACCGTCACGGGCACATGTGTACTTTAAAAAAGAATTCTTTGTGTATTTGCAAGTCTACAGATAAATACTATTTTACAGACTGGTCCGTCAATGTTGCACAGTGTTTTGCCCCCCTCCCCACCCTGCAACCATTCCCCTGAATCCTGAACAGTGTGACCCCCGTGCGCTCTCAAGACCACTCACCCCGATAGAGTAGTAACGTAGCACATCAGCACAGTGGCAGTACAGCACGAGTCACTAGTTCAGTAGTACTTCAGTACTGCAGTACTGCTCATCATGGAGGATCACCCCCAAACATGCTCAAATCCTGAGTAATCCCCGGCCTGTGCACGTTAAACAGGGTCACCTCAGAAGCAGCACTCGCGAATAAGGAATCAGATCTGGCCTTTCGGGTCACGTCCGCATATAGCAGGAGTTCAATGTGTTTGCTGGTGCTTGCACTGCAGAAAAGCTTGATCAATTGTTGGTATTCCCAAGTCTTGTTCCGACTCTTTCTTTCTCTCTGTCTCTCTGTCTGTCTCTCCCCCTCTCTCTCCACAACATAGTTTCTGACGATGTGAACACCTACAGCTCTCGTTAGCCCCACCAACACGGTGTGTCGTTGCCTGCCGCGCATGGGACCAGGGGACGGTTCTGCGAATGCAAAGTCAAAAAAGTCTCTCTGCAAAATGCAGTGCAACGCGGTGCATGTATTCATAGCGCCGGCTCTTAAGATGAAGACGACCAGTTGGACGGACCTCGCTTGGATGGTCGACCGACTTAAAAGGTTGCGACCCCATGGCAATCGGAGAATCCTTTGGGCAACATTATTAGCCGGGACATCTGTACGCGCCAGCGCACTACCTGGTAGTTTCGGTTCAGTTTGTTCCAGCGAAGTCAAATCAAGACCTGAAGCCCTATTCGGTGGAATCCCAGACCATACCTAAACTTATATATAATCTTCAAGGTTCAGTGCGGAGGTTTTAAGGTGTTCATACAGACCTTGGGGCTTAGGAGTTAGGGTTTTGGGGTGCCAGGTTTAGGGGGTTGTTCCCAGTTCGTGGTCTAGGGGTGGCTTCGCTGTCAGATTTTAGAGGTAAAAGTTGTCTCCGGACTGTGAATCGAAGCCCCCATGCAACATTACAGCCTGAAGCCTAAGCCCACATCTTAAGCCCTGCATCTTACTGGTGCTTCAGGGGGAGGGGGAGCATGGATCCCTACAGTAGTTCTTATGTATTGCCCTGAAGTAGTTCTTCCATTCAAACCCTAAACCCAAAGCCCCAACCCCTTCAGAAAAGCAAGAATGAACCTTTACACCCTAAAGCACAAGTAGGAAAACCTGAAACACGAGAAGGCCTATCTCGTGAGTATTGGCGAGTTCGGTCGCAACCTGGGCCTGGCTCGCCGCCGTCTCAATTCCCTGGAGGCCAGGGCTTAGGCCTTTGGGGTTTTAGGGTTTAAGGGTTGTGCGGTGTAGGGTTTTAGGGTTTAGGGTCTAGGGTTTAGGGCCTTAGGGTGTAGGGTTTAGGGCTCTAGGGCTCTATTTTTCATGCTTCACGTCTTTCATGGGATGTTGGCCGTTTTTGCTGACACAGTTTCTGATGATGATACACTATCCTGTCAGCAGTCGCGAAAGCGGAAAAGATCCGGGGAGGACTTGTGATCGAATCGGCCTAATTATAATGCATGTTTTGCCCAGCATGGGTCTGAAGTTAACAGCAACTGCCCGAATAGAAGAGCCTTAGGTGATTTTGCTTGGCAGAAAATGTCCCATGCATGCATATAGTATAGTGCATGCATGCAGCAGGCACATGCAGTCATTTTGTAGGGTTCCTTATCATATTATATATGTCCTTAAAACGGTACGTTTTTGGGGCTAGGGTAGCTGATGCCCTTTATGATCAGACCCTCGTCATGTTCCGTCCTAAGGGAGTAGTACGCTTTTGCCCTTGATTGCGTTGGGGGTATAATAAACAACGAATATTAAGAAGAGGGCACCCTTATCTTTACAGTGGGGCTACTGGGGAACATAGGGGCTACTGTCGTTGCTTCGGTCCAGGTCAGTAGAGCTCAAGCCTTCAGGTTTATCGGGCCAAGAAGCGCACTCCCTTGTAGGCCCTATTAGAAGCAGTATGTCTCCGCACAGTCCGTTCACATATAAGTATTTCAAAGTACATTACGCTGCCCCCGCCCCTATAAAGCACTCATAGAACCTTATGTAACCATATAAAGCCCAGTCGTGCTGTTTATACAAAGCCCTGTATCATGGCCAGCGCCTCCTTGCAGGCTGAGTTCCAACAGCGCTATCAACGTGACCTTTGCCGCTCCCTTCGCCAGGAAGACTGGGGTTTATGGAGTTTAGGTATTCCATCCTGTATGTCCATCTCATACGACTATACAGTAATTAACCTACTATCTAGATGACTTGAGCCCAAGGGAGAGTTGAACTAAGAAGACTTTTGAATAAGTGTTCTTCAACCTCATGTTCAGGACCTCTGAAGCCCTTAATCGCAGTCAAAGACTTGAGAGGTGGCAAGAGTTCTCCAGCTCGTCAGGACTTAAATTTGTCATTGCCACGAAGGGCGTCAACAGAGTCGTATTCCTCGAGAAGGTTATGACTTGCTGCATACCGAAACCTACCACTTTAATCGGAGTTGTCTGTTGAGTTAGCCCGTCATTCAGTTCGAGGGCCATTGAGCGCACAGGGTCTTTGGTGTTTTGGAATAGTCTGCCCTGGGCAAAGCCAAAGCACAGATAACGAACGCAAACACAGACACTTCAAACCCGAAACCCAAATGCAGGAAGGCCCCTGAATCTTGGAAGAATCTCTGTCTATTTGTGCAAGGCATTTCCTTGATTCCAGAATTAAGGCTGTTGGAGTCTCTGGGAATACGCAAAATCCTACGGCTGACCGTTGCTCACAGGGACTGGAACTCTTGCTCTAATATAGAGGTCGTAACAACTAGAATAGGGTTTAGCGGTCTGCCTGAGGCCCTAAGGAATATAGGTAATTAATCATTCAGGCTTCTACATAATGTATTTATCTTGTCCCCGACGTCTTTTTTTGGGTTTCTACTGGTGGTATGGTGCTATGACTATGACTGCTGCTGCCACTGCTACTGCTGCTGCTCTTCCTGCTCTGGTCCGTATGGGTGCTGCTGCTGCCACTGCGACTGCTTGACATGGAATGCGTCGCCCTGAGCTCTCGACCCGTGGCCGTAATGTAGGGGCCTTAAACAATCAGAGTAGGGTTTGGGGCCATATTATACTATAAGTCTAATAAAGAACCCCCAAAACCCTAGTCTAATGATTAAGGCCCCTAAACCCTAAGCCCTTAAAGTAGCCTTTATAGTACCCTTCAGAGGAAGCCTTTAAAGGGACCCTTATTCTAAATGATTAAGGCCCCTACATTCGACAGGAAACACAGCGTGTTCACAGAGATCCGGGGGATGTGCTGAAGGCGCCTTCTGTCCATGTTTTCCACCAGTCACCAGAGAGCCCAAAACCCATTAGTTAAGGAATGTACCTTAAATTAAAAATTGGAATATTATGTATTAAGGCTCCTGTAGTTTATGGTAATTATGTTCCTCATTTTAAGGCAACTATATTCCTTAATGGAGGAGTGTTGGGCTTTCTGGGAGTTGACAGGATCTTTTTGGATTTCGGAGCCCGCAATCCTAAACTCCAGTCCCCGGTCCCTAAACCTCGTTCTACAACTCCCTTGGTTTGAAGTGCCATACTTGAAGACTTTCTTTGGTTCCTGTTGCTTCCTTGAAGGAGCCATTATGAAATAAAAGTCGATTCTTTCACCCTAAATCCTAAACCTAAACCCCAAACCGCAAGCATAAATCCTAACATCCCCTTGGTGCTTTGGAAGTGTTTCGGGCGCTTTCGATGTTGCAAACACGCATCCACGACCGGCTAGGAGCTCGAAGTGCGCCAGTTCTGAATTAGGGTTTGGGGCTTTGGGGCTTTGGGTTTAGGGATAAGGTTTAGGGGTTTCGGGTTTGGGGCTGTAGGGCTTTGGGTTTAGGGCATAAGGTTAAGGCTTTGTGTCTAGGGTTTGGGGCTTTGGGTTTAGGATTCGAATTTTGGGGCTTCGGCTGGGGGCTTTTGGGTGTAACGACAGAAAACCCCGTGGGCTTCCCCATGCCTAGCGCACCACCACTCACGAGGGGCTGTTGCTTCGCGCGCACTGCATGCGCCCTCTTGAAGCATATACCTAGAGGCTCCAAAGTAGTTCCTTTTTGGGGTTCCTATTTAGAATCCTATAAGGTAATCCCAAAAAGGAACTACCATGGATCCTATGGGTAGTTTAAAGCCACAAATGAAGCAGTTTAGGCATTTATGTTCGGGGCCTCCATCAATGAGCATGTTTGGGTTGTTACCTAAATCCCAAGCGCACGCCAGGCGCTCCTGTCGCGATGGCAGCTAGCCGAAGAACGAGCTGCCCTCCGTTGCAACAAGAGGCACAAGGCGGCGTATCAGTAGGAATTTCCTGAGTGAGGCTTGGGTTCATATGAGCCAACAGGAAACAGACCCAGCAGTGCTGAGGCCTAGACCTCAAATCTGCAGGCGACACTAAATAAAGATTTTCACACTGACAGGATGTGTGCAGACAGTCCACCCTACAGCGGGAAAAAGGTCTCCCTTGTCGAGCATTGAGGAGGTTATCATTCTTGGGTGTACGAAATCTTATAGTTCCTTTGATCTTCCCTGCTTGGTGTAATTAAAAGTCCCGAAGCAAGCGGCTAGTTGAAGCCTTGGGCGGAGGCGCGGGCTTAGGCCTATAGACATGAGACTAAGTATACATGGGTGGAGAGTTCAGGTTTAAGAGGGTTCAATGCTTATGAACTTTGGGTTTCGGGGTCCGCATACTGTAGGGACCTTAATAATTAGAATGGGGTTTGGGGTAAATTATACTACAATTATAATAAGGAACCCCCAAAACCACTATTCTAATTATTAAGGCCCTTACATTACTTGCTAGTCATATCATCCCCTCGACGTGAACCCACGCTTTCTACTGCCCTTGACCCAATCCAAACACTTGGGAGCCTTGCGGTTGATCTGGACCCCCCAAATGCCATCTGCTATACCATAAATACCCACTGTTCAGGACCACAAAGGCACTATTTAAGGTCACTTGGGGGGGCCTGGGAGGCCTAAACCCTGAACCCTAAACCCTCCCGTGGATCGCTGCTCCTTTCGGCTCTCTCTCAGGGTTATAGGCTTCCTGCTCCCAGGGCCTCTTCAGTGAGGTGCGCTTTTCGAATTGTCGACGTGAGGGTTTAGGGTTTGGGGCCATTTGGGCATTAGGGTTTAAGCTTTAGTTTATACAAGAATCAATGTATCATATTCTTTCGTGTTATATTCGATTGTACTTTTTTGCAGTATATTGTGTTTTAACTACATGTGTATATATTCTGTTCTGTTCTGTTCTATTCTAGTTGTTGTATTAATTATGTTTTGTTTTTAAAACTCGTTTCTATGTTATTCCATTCTTTTTTGTTATATCATGTTTAAACTAATTACATTTACTACATGCTATTTTTTATATGTTATCATATCATGGTATGGAGAATAATAGAATATTATTGTTTACCGTGCATATATATATATATATATATATGTGTGTGTGTATACGAATATCACGTGTGTATCTACATATAAATACATAAAACATGTGTGTGTGTGTACATATATATATATATAGGTTTAGGGTTTAGGGTTTAGGATATATATATATATATACATATATATAGAAAGAGAGAGAGGCACATGCACACATAAGGCTAGGTTGACAGCCTCGTGTTGGGATTCTAGGGTGTAGTAGGGTTTCAGGGTTTTAGGGTTTTAGGGCTTTTAGGGTTTAGGGTTGTTAGGTTATTAGTATTAGGGTTTAAGGGTTAGTTGGTTTAATAGGTTTTAGGGTTTATGATGGGGCTTAAAGAGTTTTCTTAGCATGTGCAGGATGTCTAGATTCTAAACCCCGAGAAATCACATAAAACCCAGAAGCCCTAGACGCCCTAAAACCCTGAAGCCCCCCAACTCTTTGCCCCTGAACCCTAAACCCTGCATCCTAAACCCTAAACCCTACAACACCCAAACCCTAAACCCTACAACCCCCCAACTCTTTGGGATGTTGTTTGCTGGAGGCTCTTGGGGCGCCCGGGATGGCTCGCCGCCTTTTGGGGGCCCTTGTGCTGGCTGCGCAAGGGCCCTTGTTGGGTTTGTCTTTTGGGGTTTTAGGGTCTACCTGGACCCCAAAAGTATGTAGAATAATGGCCTTTTATAGGTTTTGGGCTATTATTTTACCTACTTTTGGGGGTTTAGGTTAGGGTTTTAGGGTGTCGGGGAGGTCGGGGAATATGGTCTATTTGGGCGCCGAGCAAGTAAGAGCAAGTGTAGGGGTGTTCATTCCCGAATGTGTCTTGGTCGATCCTGGCTCTTGTTTTGCTGGTGGTAGACGCCTGTGCATGCACGTGCACATCCAGAGCAAATCTTTCGTTACTAAGGTATGTCCGGCATTCCAAGGTTCTCCGGCTAGGCTATTCATGGTGCTGTCTGCTCCCCCCCCCTTAGGCCCCCTCCCCTTATCATACAAGCCTTGATTTGAGCGGCCTTCCGCTATTCAAGGGGTAGGGTGCAGTGACGCCCAGTTTTGAAGTTTCTGGGCTGGCAGAAGGTGAGCCATGGTGCAACAAACGTACAGAAGTCAGCTTTCGTTTGTTTGTTTTCGTATCGTTAGTGTTTATATGATTTCTGCTATCGTTTTTGTTCTTCTTGTCTTCAGCATTAGTGTTGTTGGATGCCTGATATTGGGACTCTGTGAGCCTCGCGCGAATCACTGTTTACCTTGCTTACGATTCGTTGATATAGTTTTACCTAGAGGCTCCAAAGTAGTTCCTTTTTGGGGTTCATATATAGACTCCTATAAGGTAATCCCAAAAACGAACTACTATGGAGTCTATGGGTAAAGTAGTCCCTCTATAGGTACTTTGCGGGCCGCAGTACCCGTAGCGAATTAGGAGACCTTGTCTGCAGAGGTCTTGGTCATAGCCCTAAGGGTCCAAGTACTTAAGTATCATATACTCTCAGTAGCCTACACAACTACTACCGAGACCCCCCAAAGTAGTTAAAATAATGGCCCAAAACCTATAAAAGGCTATTATTCTACATACCTCTGGGGTCCAGGTATCCTAAACCCGAGTACCTAATTTTGGGGTCCTTTGAACCCTTGGCCATAGTGCCCCCTCTCGGAGTCTCCGACTGGCACCAGACGCCTTGTTTCATATGGGTAGTTCTCTAAATTCCCAAAGGCTCCAAGTATAGAAATACTACCTACTTTGGGGTCTAAAGTATATGAATAATACTACCTACTTTCGGCTATTTGGAATTTTTGGGATTGGGGCCCCCTCAATTGGGGCCCCTCTTTAGTCTTTAGTCTTTAGGTCCCAGAAATTCAATAAGGACCCTATTACGAGAGCTCCCCATGTGGCAGTTTACGAAAATAGGGGACCCCAAAATGGTACGCTAAGTAGTAGGATTCTTATTGCAAGGACACCAAAATAACGTACCCCTAGTTTCGGAAACTCCCCTATAGCTTTTGGGCCTGAAGGCCTTAGGATATGAGTTCCATCAGTGCCTGATCGACATTTTTACACTCGATTTAGGGTTTATAGGGTGTTTGGTTTTGGGGTTTTGTGTCTAGGGTATCCACATCTTTGCAATCCCATGATTCCCTCCCAGCTATTGAAGGAGACCTTATACACTCCTCACATAAACCGTTGAATCTAATTCTGGCCTTGCGCACTTTTTTTTCTAGATAAAAGTTTGATCGGGTGCAAATACTCACATCATGGGGTTCCAGGCGCCAAGCAGCCCCCGCAGAGCATGAAACGCCGGACCCAAAGCCCTTTTATTTGGGTACTGGGATCGAAAAGCTACCTCTGGCATTGCACACCCCCTCAAAACCCTAACCCCTCACACCCTCCCGCCCCCCGTAAGAGTTTCATCTCAAAGTACCCTAAAACCCTAAAACCCCTAAACCCTAAACCCCCAAACCCTAAACCCTATAAACCCCAAACCCTGTAGCAGGGAGGAAAAGGGCCCTCAAAAAACAAAAAACAAACCCTAAAGGAACCCTGAAAGGGACCCTCAAACAGCAAAAACCCCTAAGTCTGTGAGGTTGGCATCTGCGCATTTGCAGCCAGAGCAGCCTTTCGGTTGATGGGGCCTGTAGGAGTTACAGGGGTTCCTAGGGTTCCTTTAAGGCTTCCTAGGGTTCCTTTGAGGGTTTCTAGGGTTCCTTTAAGGGTTCCGTCAAGGGTTTAGGGTTTTTGGGGGTTTTAGGGCTGTGTAAGGGTTTAGGGCTTCGGGCTTATAGGGTTTCTAGGTTTTGTTGTTTATGGCTCAGGGTTTAGAGGGGTTTAGGGATCCGGGCTTATTTGGTTTCTAGAGTTGGGTTTTTCATGGCTCAGGGTTTAAATGGGTTTGGGGTTCAGCGCTTTCAGGGTTTGGGGTTTAGGGCTTGTATCGTTTACAGCTTACAGGGTGTATAGGGCTTATAGGATCTAGGGCTGATAGTCTGTAGGGGTTATAGAGTTTCATAGGGTTTAGGGTTCATGGTTTATGAGTATTTAGAGTAAGGGTTTGTGCAGGGTTTTCTGAGGGTTGCATACGGTTTTGATAGGGCTACAAGGGTTTTTACAGGTTTTTGCAGGGCTTTTACACAGTTTCTCTGGGGTTTGGTACAGCAAAACTGTCTCTAAAGAGTCGCCTTGGTGCTTCAACAACTATAAAGTGAGTTGTTAAAATACGACGTTCCCTTCTGTAAAGAACATGTCTGACTGTGACTTAACGTTTGGCTCAAGATGAAAAGGAGCGCTGCTAAGCTGTGCTCTTGCGTTCAGGGTCGGGTTTCCTTTTGTGGTTTCCCTTCCCTTCCTCTTCTTTCCTACCCTAACATAGCGTTGTCTCTGTTTGGGGTCGGAATAACTGGTTATCAGCCGTAATGCTCTTTCTGTGTTGGTTTTCCTTCCATACAGGGTTTTAGGAATCTGAATGTCGGATATTCCTCCGCCCGTGGAGGATCAGGGGCCGAAAGCTTCTGAGCCGAGAGTGCGAGGCAGCCGGGCGGGCAAAAGCGCTCGTCGGAAGAGGCAAGCCTGGCAACGTTGGGTTTTCTCACAGTCCGAAGGTTCCGACTTGTATTCTGATCCAGACGCTGTGCCGTTTCGTCGCCCCGACGGGACATCCAGGGAGAAGAGAAAGTCATTGAGGACGAGCCTGAAGAGGGGTCGGAATAACTAAGTAGAATGACTACATTCAGACATAGACACTCAATGCGGACACTCCTATGTGTAGATCTTTATGTATGTATGCATGTGTGTTTAGATACACATATGTATATATATATATATATACCAAGACGTCCACTGAACGGAACCCCGAACAAAAAAACGTTGGGTTACTTCAAAGGAACCCTTAACAACCTGAGTATTCCCTTTAAAGGACACCCTGAGAACCTTCGGGTTCCGATTAAAGCAATCGCAGAATCCTTTAAAAGAAGAATCCAACACCTTAGGACGTTTTAAGAATCCCTACAAACCGTCGGATTCCCGTGAAAAGAAGCACCCGAAACCTTCGGATTCCCTTTAAAGGAGCCCAAAAAATCCTCTAGGATCCCCTTTAAAGGAAGCCCGAAACCCTAAACACTTACAGGAACCCTAAACCCTTAAAGGAGACCTAAACCCTGAACCCTGAAGCATCCTTAAGCCCTTAAAGGAATTTGAGGATCCACCTTCAAAGGAAGCCCTAAACTCCTTTAGTTAAAGAAAGCCCTTAAAATTGAGGATCCACCTGGCCTTCGCCGGGCAAGATGCTGCGGGATACCCGAGCGGCATGACCGTCGCATGGTTCACAAGGACGGGTGGCTCCGGGTTTCGGTGGTTCAGGTTCAGGGTTTTGGGTTTAGGTGTCACGGTTTATGGTTGGGGGTTGAGGGGTGAGGGTCTAAGGTTTGGAAGGTTTAAGGGGTTCTGGGTACAGGGTTCAGGGTTCAGGGTTTGGGGTGTCGAATGTTTCTAGTAAAGCCGCCGGCCAGCATATACGCCGACACTACAACTGTGCAGTAGTACTGTACCTTCCTACTGCTAGTATTCCAAGCTCTTGCCGTTGGTATCGTTCGTGTTATTGTTCTTGCCATTGTGCTTGCTAGTGATGTGGTTCTTATACTTCTATCGCTGCTGCAGATGCTGTTGCTGTCGCTGCAGCGGCTGCTGCTGCTGTTGCTGTTGTTTTTGTTGTTGATGCTGTTGACAAAAAGAAGAAGACTACGAAAAGGCCACCTCTTTGCATTCATGACCCAAATCCGAAGGTTCCACATCTTATCTTGAGTCCCAATCCCCCCAAGCTCTCTCCTTCTCGATTTAGGATTTGGGATCTGGGGTTGTGAGCTGTCCAGCCTCCTATCAGCTACAAAGCCCTCAATGCATGCACGTAAGGGTGTGAACAAGTGGTTCCTACTACTCCATCCAGATGTGTATACATCTGTACTGTACATACACATACATATATATATATATACGCACAATGCTAACACAACGACCCTTTTACAAATATGAAGACTTCGTCTATGTTGCCACGAAACCCTCAGCCCTGCCCCCGACGGCCAAAGCCCCATGCAGAAACCTAAAAATCAAGACTTGCCTCTAGGGTTCCTTCTAACAGTTATAGTAAAACATACCCCATTTCATCAAGGCCCCCATGTTATAGAGCCTTAGTCTTTGGGTATTGCAGCCCACTCTGTAACAGTCTACATTAGACATTAGAAGTCCTAATCAGGGCTATATACAAGGGTACCATAATATTTTCCAACTTTTACAGAGTGAGGGCAGTACCCAACCTGTTCTCCTCAACATAGTACAGGGGCATTAATAATTAGAATAGGGTTTTGGGGCGCATACTTATAATAAGGAGCCCCCCAAAACAGTATTGGTAACTATTTAAGCCCCTATAATAATTTCCCTTGCACTCCTTGCAGGGACAAGCCGAAAGATGCTTCGGCGCCTTTGCAAGCAGCAGGGCATAGAGCTGAGGGTTTGGGGTTTGGGGCTTGTAGAGTTTAGGGTCTAGAGTTCATCTTAGGTCTCTCATCCCCGCGGTACCCATATCATCTTGAGGATCATATTACATAGGGTCCGTATATGCTGCCCTTATGGAATCTGGAATGATGTCCCATAATCAACGCCATCTTTCTGGTTTTGGGGACCTACATCCATAGTGGTCGTATGTATGGACCCTCTTGGTATTACATAAGGTTGTTTTTAGGGCAGCTGCGCGGGTCTCGGCTGAACTTGTCTTCATGGATTTTGAACTCGGGGCTGAGGGTTTTCGAGCTTGGGGGTTAGGATTTAAGATCCAGGGTTGAAGGCTTTGGGGTCTAGGTCACTTAGTAGATGAGTGGATACACTTTACACTTTTGGGGATAACATTACCCACTATAAAACTGAAAGTGTACACTTTTCAGGCGTTTTAGGGATCTACCAGAAGGTGGTTGTGCCCACACTGAGGCTTTCTTTAGAGACCGGTTTGGGTTTCGTCTGTGATATGCCTAGCTTCGCAACAGGATGCCTGGAGAATATTGCTTTCATTCTTATTCCACCTGACCAAGTCTCCATCCCCAGCCCTAAACTCTAAGCCCCCAAACCTAAAAGCCCTAAACCAAACACCTCAACCCCTAGAGGCCTTGAAACCCTAAATGCTAAACCCAGAAGCCCCTAAACCGCCAAGCCAAAACCTACACCCCTAAACCAACAACACCCACTCCCCTAAACGCTAAATGAAACCAAACACGCAGTTTCGGTGCCATTAATAAACCCTAAACCCCAAACCCCATGTAAATTGAAAGAAGCAGTTTCGTGGCCATCAGGTGCAGTATGGTCTCTCTGCAGAGAAGTTGGACCTGACTGCCTCAGGCTCCTCTGGAGGGTTCATATAGGGTTTAGGGTTTGGGGATTGGGGATTATAGGTCTATAACTGCGAATACTATGTTGGGGTCTCTTCATTA
Organism: Symbiodinium sp. clade A Y106; assembly: GCA_003297005.1. Taxonomy (NCBI): domain Eukaryota; class Dinophyceae; order Suessiales; family Symbiodiniaceae; genus Symbiodinium; species Symbiodinium sp. clade A. Next base: position 213,780 of record BGNK01000560.1, on the reverse strand, counting down.
TGATGATAATCGTACAATGTACCCCAAAACTATTTCCAATCATTCAGGCGCCTATCTTAGGTTTTTTCCCCTGAGGCTGTGAGCGGCCCAGGTGGTGTTCAGGGCTCCGGGTTCAGGAGTTGAGGGGATGCGGGTATCAGGGCTTACAAGTTGAGAACCCGCGGCTTGGGCTCAGAGGGAGTGTGGATTAAGGCTCTAGTGGCAACAGACCATCTGCTAGACAAGGTGCCTTTTGGCCTTTCTGTAGAGGGAGGGTTTCTCTTAGTTTCCTGATCGTGTCGATATGTAGATTGATTGATTCGGTTGGCTGCACCGCTTGGAGGGTCAGTAAATCAGTTTACCGTTGGGTTTGGGATTTGGAATTCGCAAGCCCGAATAGCTTCTTCCACAGATGGAGATATAGAGCGGGAGATCTTCCGATGACAATTGTAGGTGTGCTGCCTGGGATTACGGTTATATAATCTAGGGTTTAAGGTGTATAAGGTTTAGGGAGGCGTCACGCCTGCGATTGAGAATTTGGGGTTTTGGAGTTATGGAAACCCTAAACCCTAAACTGCCGAGAGCGCCACTGACATTTGCATGGGCGCTCGAGGCTCCGACCGAGGCCCCCGCCCCCCAGCGTCCTGGCCCTGGCCCTGGCCCTCCCCTGGCCCTGGCCCTGGCCCTGCCCTGCCCTGCCCGGGTGAAAGTTTGTTTGGACAAGTCTTGGGGCTTCCAAGCCGTCGAGCGCTTGAACATATTTCCAAGTCGACCGGGAGCCCTCCACAGATAAAAATATCAACGACAGGGCCCCTCGGCCCAGAATGTACCCCAACGCAAACCTTAAATTTTGCTTGGACAGGGATTCGAGCCCAAAGATCGACAAATCAATGACAGGGCCCTTCGGCCCAGAACGTACCCCAACGCAAACCTCCAATTTTGTTTGGACAAGCATTGAGGCCTCCAAACAGTCAAACGTTTGAACATATTTCCAAGGGGACCGAGAAGCCCTCCACAGATCGACATGTCAATATCAATGACAGGGACCTTCGGCCCAGAACGTACCCCAACGCAAACTTCAAATTTTGCTTGGACAAGGACTGGGACCCCCCAATCCATCACGACTTCAAGCGAGTTTCACAAATCCAAATATTAGTGACAAGGTGTTGGGGAACCTGTAACCTGCGAATTATTTGCCACATGCATTTTGCGAAAGGGAGTTTACGATGCTTGCCTTGATCCACTTTGATTGAAGGTATTGGCTGGCTCCGGTTTGGCTCGCTGTGAGTTGTGTATGGGTGGTCTTGGGGTGGGCATGCCTTGACACTACAGCGCGCTAATCAGCGCGCGATCTGTGGAGCACACCCTAAACCCTAAACCTTAAACCCTAAACCCTAAACCTTAAAGCCTAAACCCTAAGCCTTAAACCCTAAAGCCTAAACCCTAAACCCTAAACCTTGCAGATTTCTGCGGCTTTAAGGTTCGGCCTTCGCCGCGAACCTTGAACCCTTACATGGTAAGGTTTTGCAGGGTGGGTGCGAGTTGGGTCCGGTCCATAGAAGACGGGGAGTTTAGGGTTTAGGGTTCTTAGTAGCTGAGTGTAGGGTGGTATTATAGAGTGTTAGGGGCTTAAGGTTTAGGGTTTAGGGGGAGCTTAGTAGCTGAGTGGATACACTTTACACGTTTTGGGATACTATTTACCCACTATAAAACTGAAAGTGTATACTTTTGGGGGGCTTATAAACTCAGCAACGAAGGGTTTTCAAAGAACCAAGAAATGTTAGGGCTTGGGGTTTCGGGTTGTGGGTTTAGCACAGGGTTATGAAGCCAGAGTGGTTTGTGATATGATTCCTTGTCTTTCCGTCGTACATGGTATACAGAAGCTCCGAAACCCACCTTCAGCCTTAATCACTCAAGCAAAAACCCTAAACCATCCCAAACCCTAGAGTAGAAGCCATAAAGTTGGCGAACATCATTATCCTCATACCTTGAAGGTAAAGTACAGGGAATCCCCGCACTCCTTGCCCTAAATCCATGTTCCAACCTTCTGGGGCACTAAACCCTATAGACCCAAAAACCTAACCCCTGAATCCTAATCCTAAGCCCGAAAAGTCTGCAACAAGCGCTAGAACGTCCAAGAAGCCCGAGCCAGGCGGCTTGAAGAAATACATGGCCAATGCAGGAGAAGCCCGTTTCGGGCGGCGTTTGGGCCGTTAGGGTTTATGGTTCCTTTCAAGGGGGTTTAAGGGTTTCTAAAACGGGAACTGTAGGGCTTAGGGGTTTATGGGAGTTAGGGTCTATGATTCAGGGGTTTAGGGTTTAGCATGTCGGGGTTGAGGTTTTAGGGATTTAGGTTTAAGCGCCCTGGCATCTTTATTAAGGTCTTGTTAGGGTTTTAAGTACTGTGAGCAATCGAAGCTTGGGGTACGGGGGTTGAAGGGAACAAACTAGACGTTTGTGTAAACCGCCCAGGTACTCTACGATTCTACATGTTTGTTGAGGCTGAGGCTTCAGGGCAAGGCAGGAGGGTCCTCCTGGTTCTCTCTGCTCCGCGGACCTGACCCAAAAGCCTCAAATCCCGCAACCCCAAACACTCAACCTAAACCCTACACCCAAATCCTAGCCGAAACCCTAAACCGTCACACCCCGTGGCCCTGATCTCTATAGACCTAAGTAAAGCCGCAGATCCTAGACCGTCCCCAGACCCCAAACCCTGAAACTGGCAGGATTCCATGCCCACGCGGAGCTCCCGAGTTTGAAGGCGAGTACGAAGTGTCTTTCCGGCATCCAGCAGAGCTGAGGTGTTTGCACGGGGAGCCGGATGGTGCCAGGGAAGTTGTGTAGGGTTTTATAGAAACTCTTAGTGGTTTGGGTGCGCTAGTTTTGACCGAAATGTTTAGACCGAAAGCTTTGACCCAGTTTTGTATCTTGGAACCTGATTTTGAATTTTGGGCTGCTTGGCTGCTTGGCGTTTGATCGAAATGTTTTGACCGAGTTTTCTGGCTGGAGTACGCTGACTATGGCTCTTTGAAGAAACATAGATGGCCCAATCCTGCTTCAGAGCTGTGAGATGAACATGTACCTTCGCCTGCTACACTTTCTCAAGAACCAGTGCAAGGTTGGTTGGGAGAAGGTGCCGAGTAACGTTGGAGCATGCCAAAAGCAGGTCGAGGCCTACAAGCAGCTTTTGGCCACGCTCACTGGGAGGCATGTTGGAGGCCTCAGAGTGGAGGGCAGACGCACTGCCACAGGTGACCCCAAAGAGTGGATCAAGACCTTGCGGCTTTTTTGAACTCCAAGAAGCAGCTGTCAACCCAGCTGAGCAGCATCAACGGCAATGCAAAAGTCGGAGACAACATCACTGCCTTGGAAGACATGCTGCTGCTAGTGGGTAGAGCCAGAACACTGGCCCACCAGGATGTTGCGCGAGCCTTTAGTTACAAACTTCAAGCGGCAGGAGGCGCCGAACGAACCAAAAGAAAATTGAAACTCTGCTAAGAACTTAAGACCTACAAAGCTTAAGCGAGAAACCCAGACCCCCGGACCCTTAACCCGTGACCCTTACCCCATAACTTCCCAACTTTTTTCTCACAGGAGCCGAGCAGCCAGACCATGCCTGCTACCTGGGACCAGACCTGCCTGAGCCATCGGTGGCTAGCTCTAGCAACAGAGATAGGCCAGGCAGTAGAGGTAGGCCAGCTCCCACAGAGAGCCCAGGAAGCCCCGTCAGCACTTTGACAGGTGACGAAATCTGTGTGTGGAATCTCTTGGACCCACCTAGAACTGTCTGGGCCAAATTCGGAGAGGGCAAGGCATCATGGTGGGTTCGGTCCAAATGAGGTTCAATGCTGCAGAAGTGCCCAAGTGCACAGCATGCTTGTCAAAAGTATTTCAAGAGGGTCCAAGACAGACCCCGCTTAGACGACATCTGAGCAAGACAGGGTTCCTTACGGAGCACGATTCTTCGAAGAAACATCCCGGCACTACGCCGCAAGCTTCATGAACAGGAGGTAGTTGTCTTCGCGCTTGGGGCTTATATAGAGAAATTGTATAGGGTTTTGGCCCAACGCTCGGCTAAGCTGGGCTGGGCTGGGCTTGGAATTGGGCTGGGGTTTTCTCGCAGGCTGGGCTGGGAGTGGAGCGGCTTGGAATTGGGCTGGGGTTTTCTCGCAGGCTGGGCTGGGAGTGGAGCGGCTTGGAATTGGGCTGGGATCTCCTCGCACGCGTTTAATTTTTCTTTCGAGACGAAAATGAAGATAGAGTTCGAAGCGAAGTTGACACAATTCCTATTTATGTTGTTCTTGAGGGTTTCGGGCTTAGGGTTTTTAGGCTTTGGTTTGATTTGTGGGGTTGGGCTAAGAAAGGGTGTTTTGCAATTCAAGCTGTGGAGGATTTAGGATTTAGACATTTGGTCTGTCCCTGCTGATCGGGCTTAATGTTGCCTAGGGCCTTCGCAGGACTATGCCGAAATCCTGCAAATGGCTTGACAAGCAGATAAGAAGATGTCAGTCCTGAGTGTAAGGCTCAAGGTTGATCCTAAGAAGCAGTTTTCTGAGAAAGGAACCCCATGTTGGTTTCAGGAGTCGTGCAGTAAAGACCTGTGAGCAATCTCTTCCAGTACTTGGGCAGTGCAACATCCCGTGGATGACCCAAACGCTAAAATTTCAATCCTCGGTATTTCTATTTTCCTGATATCTGATAGACATATAAGCTTAAACCCGAAACCGTAAACCCTTAAATCATAAACCAAACATGCTTAACCTGGCCGCACCCTTTCAGAACCCTGGTATATGGCGTTTAAAAGCATCTTTAGAGGTTTGTGTCGCCCGAGCCTCCTGTGCCTTCAACTTAAATAGACACTACCTACAGTCTCCATTGTAGTTCCTTTTCTGCTTAACCCTTTCTATTTAGGATCTTATGAGGTAACACCAAAAAGGAACTACGCTGGAGACCATTGGTATGCATCCTCCGAAGTCGATGCCTTTGACCACCAACTTCTGTGAGCCCCAAGCCGAACCCAAAGCTTGCCGACACTCCACGGAAGCGAGTGAAGATACGGGGTTGTTAGTTTCAGTTTCTGTTGAGGCAAAGTCACCCCAAAGACGCATGATGGGCCGAACTGCCTTGAGTTGTAAGCGTTCTGGCTAACCCACTTACATGTGTGAACTAACATAGCTGAGGTACTTTTATCGGGTGGGCAGTGCCGGAGACTCGAAGTGGTCCGAGGACAGCCGTGGGACTAGTGGCCAGCCTTCGGCTAGTGACTAAATCAGGTTTAGGGGTCAGGTTTTGTAGCCCGCATCCTTCTTCTTAACCCGAAGGGCACAAAAAATGCGTTGTGATGATAATGTTGGTATTCCCTCGGGCTCCAATTGCTTTAATAGTAGGTTACTAACAATTTAATACGTCACCCAATAGCCCACTATTTATGGAAATGGAGCCCCAGGTAGTGCTGATTTGTCATGTACGCTTTTTGCATTCATGGTCGAAGTCAACTTCGTCCCCGGCAGTTGTCCCTTCTCCGCATGATTCAAATGTTACTGCTACGAACATCCTCAACTTCGAACTGTTACCAACATCCTAAACTTTGAACCCCCCCAACCCCTTTCGAAGGTACTACATGGGCCCTTCTTCAGGGTGCTATAAGCCTTTTTAAGGAAAGCCTTAAACCCTAACTCCTACGTGCAGATCTTTTCCTTCACCACCGTGGCTGCAGACAACAAAACGGGCTTCTCACTGGCCGTCTTCGGAGACATGGGCCCTCTGCCCGAGCATCATTTAGGGCTGTAGTCTACCTTTATCCTTACACCAAAAGCCCCGAACCCAACGCACAAAACCCTAAACCTTGAACCGCTTGGCTTCTGAGATTTCTGGAACTGTAAATGCGTTGATGCCCAGCGATGGAAGGCCAGTCTCGGCAATCTAGGGTTTAGGGTTCAGGGTCTATGAACGGTAAATCTTGGGGCTGAGGCAATTATAATACGGTTCAGGGTTTAGCGTTCAGGGCTGACCATTCCGAGGCCTGTCGCATAAAGGAAAAGCCTTGTCTTGCAATACTCTACCCTCCAGCCAAAGCCTAATACCCGAACGTTTGAACCAGATCTATTGGGCAGGGTTCAGGTTAGGCCCGAACACCTCAAACACCGCGGCCCCAGACTTCAAATTGAACCCTGGCCCACACACCCCTTAGACGATTTTCTGGTCAGTGCTAGTCTTGCCTTTTTGTCCTTATGTAGCTCTACTGCAATAGACCAAGAAACTTATTCTAGTGTTTTATTACGGCCCCCTTCGGTTTGTCCAAGGTTGGGAGGACAGCAATCAGAGGCCAATGTGGATCACCTTGCATGGCCTGGAGAAGAACTTGGGCACAAATCCGTCAGCTTGGTGTATTGGTGTTTTATGACTTTTGTACAAACTGTCGCAGAGCTTGAGCCTCTAGATTTGTTTAAACTTATATAATGCATGGTACATCCCACGAGGAAATGGTCGGCGACCCTTAGCCGAGCCACCCTGGAGAAATGGCAACTTGGTCTTCGTCATGCTTACAGTGTTTGGGGTTTGCCTATAGTCTCCATTGTAGTTCCTTTTTGGGGTTACCTTATAAGGATCCTCATTATATATTTGGTTAAACCAAAAAAAGGAACTACAATGGAGACTATAGGTAGGGCTTTGGGTTGCCAGTCTGATGGCGCGCAGATAGCTTCCGCACGTCTGTGATCAAGGAGATTTCCCTCATAGCAGCTTTCTCTGCTGTTGTTTTTTCCCTTGTGTACGTGCCTCCGCTATTGACATGCGTATGCACCCTTGCAATTGGCTTGCTTCGAGACGTTTATTAAATTGATTGGTAGCGCGTTGTTTAAGCTTTACCATTCAGGACGGTCGGGTCTTTTGGTTTAGGATTTCAGGTGCTGAGAGCTTCCGGAATCTGTGTCTCGCAGGTCGAGAATGACTCCCCAGAATGCTGAAAATGGTACCGCCGCGGCAGAAATGCCATGGCACCGCATGTGCTCGCAAGCGCAAGAGTTGCTTGATGCCTGCGCTTTTGCTCTTGTTTGTGCTTTGGTATCTGGGAGCAGGGTTGTTCGTGCAGAATGAGGGCTTCCTAGCTTCGTGTATATTCTACGATGCCACGATACCTTGATTAGACTCGGGCTTGTGAGCCGCGGCTTTGTTATTATCGATCGAGCTCCATGCCTACCTTGTTCATGGGAGCATGCAGACGTTGGCCTTACATTGCCAAGCCAAAGCCCCTCCTGGTTTCATATAGCTGAACTCTACGATGCTGAAGCCTGTATACCCCCTGATGCTCGCGGTTTGCGGAGTTCAAGGTTTGGGGTATAGGGAGTAGTTCAGGGTTAGGGCTTCTGACTTTCCAGACAGCCAGTACGGATCCCAGGCCCAGGAGACTACGAACCCTAACAATATGTCTTATGGTGATTTCTAATTTTGGACTCCCATCCCACCCCTAAACCCTGAACCCAAAGCCTAAACCCTAAACCCTGATCCTAAACCCAAAACCCTAAGCATCAACAACACGGTTGCGTTTAAAGCTTCTAGCAAGCGGAAGCATTCAGTCGGGCTCAGGAAAGACGACAAGTCTATCGCCACACAGATGCGTTTAGAGGGCTTCCTAGTCCTGTGTGTCCAAGGGCAGCCTTTCACAAAATTTGGCCATTATAACCCCGATATACACCCACGGTCCACTTTTTCAACGCTAAACGTGCATACCAACAGTTGAACTTATCACGGTCTAGAGCAAGGTGTACTCATTGGCAGGCTTGCATGTGACGCCCAACCTTGGCTCGGCTCATTTGGGTTGGGATGTGGCAGGAGCTCAAACTGTCGTCTCAGTAGCTTACCTAGGTGGTGCCATCCCGCTCAGCTGAATTTTGGAAACAGAATCCTGGTTTTTGGATTTCGGATTTTAGGGTATATTGTTTTCGTGCTTTAGGGAATTAGGTTGAGGGTCTTAGGGCCTGCATTGGAAAGTCTCACCACTCAATGCTTGGCGAAGGATTTCATCTGGCACGTGGGTGACATTGGCTACATGGACGATTCCTTCGCCCATTCGCCATTAAGGTGGTTTGGGTTTAGGGTGTAGGGAGTAGCCAGTGTTGTGATTTGGTTCAGGATGGGGTTTACCAGTCGCGACACTCAGCATGCGCAGCTAGGATATTGCAGTCGCCGCAGCACGGGGCACTGGCTGAAAAGAGTGAGGCGACAATGGCCCTCGATTACTGTAGAACTGCGCTGAGCTTTGTTGCTGTAGCGTTACAACTGGGTGTTCGGAAGCGGCTGCATTTCAGGGTTAGGGTTTTGAGGTTCAGGTATTTATCGGCACGAAGCCGAGGTGAGATGTCCAATCTGATACATTGCAATGCCGGCAGAGAACAGAAACCCTAAACCCTAAACCTTTCAAAGTTCAGTTCCGAACCCAGGAAGCTCCAAGCCCCACAACGCTGATTCCCGATCCCAACACTGAAACCATGCAGCCGTTTGCAGGCAGCCGTTGTCGTTCGGCAAAAAGAAGTCTTTAAACCCCAAGCCAATCTTACCAAGAGCGCTGTACCCAAGCCAAAGATCCTGGTCAGGTTTACCTACGAAGAGGCTGGATCAAGTCCTGGGTTGGTTGTTAAAACCTTGGCTATTGTATCATCATGAGAAGAATTGCATGAACATCGGCAATGATATATATATATATTTATTTATTTATTTATGTATGTATATGCATGCTGTGTATATGTACATGTTATATGTTAGAAGTATGTGTATATGTACATGTATATGCATTGTGCATATATTCATGTATGTAAATGTACATTTCTGTGTGTGCATATGTCAAAGTATGTAATGTACGTATGTACCTATATGCGTATACACGCGTGTGTGTGTATACATATATCTTTATCTATATATATATATATATATGTGCACAAGTACTCACATACACTGATGTGAAAATAGTTCCTCAGTAATCATGGGTCGTGACTGCGCATGATTGACCACAGATGTGTGCATGCCTTCATTCATGCATGCATGTAAATGCCCTGTAAAGTATGCTACTGTAGCGTAGTCCAGCGTAATTTCATGCAATGCAATGATTTCTAGTTCTTGTACTGTACCGTGACATATTGCAGGGCGAGGGAATTTGATGTCATGTCATGTGTATGTATTTGCGTGTGTGCATGCATGTGTTGTGCTGGTATGTATAATGATGTATATGTGAACGTGTATGTGTATGTCTCCGTGTACACGCATGTGTATATGCTTCCGTCTGCGTTTGCGTATGTACGTGTGCATGTGGAGATTGATGCATGTGAAAGCGAATGTGTATGTGCATGTGCATGTGTTTGAGTGTGTGTGCGTGTGTAAGCTTGTGTATATGCGCATACACACACATATATATATATGTTTGTATGTTCTATATTTATGTGTATGCATGCATACATATATGCATGCCTGCCTGCATGCATGCCTGCCTGCCTGCCTGCCTGCCTGCCTGCATGCATATATATATATACACACATGTAACTCCATATATACCTACCAACAGTAGTAATTTAAGTTTCTAAGTGAGAACCCATGCCCAGTGGTTCGTTTTTTTCAGCAGGTTTCGGAGTTTCTTCAATGGTTCCTACACGGGTGTTTCAGGGTTTCTACAGACGTTTCCACAGGGGGTTCAGAGTAGAAGATGAATTTGGGGATTTATCTGGTCTTAGGGTCAGGATTCCAAGAGGGTGAATCTGGGGTAGGGTTCGGAGTTAGGACCAGGTGGTTTTGAGTGCTTCTTGACGGTGTTGCGAATATGTGCTTAGAGTTGTTGAAATTTAATGTTCACGGTTGGGGGTAGCGAAGGGTGCATCTTTGCCACCATTGCCTTGCAAAGCTGTGCATAGTAGAGGGCAGTAGTTCTTGGTAATGCACCGATTGCCTGTAAGATTTCTTGATTATAGGTACATAGATAGACATACAGATAGCCAGGTGTGTATATATATATATATAGTCACCAACTGCATATTTTCAAGAGTATATACAAACATGCATACATAAATACATTCATGCGTACGTACATACATACATACATACACCCCCACACACACACATGCACACACACACACACATATATATATATATATGTATATGTAGATATATATATGTGTATATACGCACACATACACACACACACGCGCACACACACACACATCTTTCTCTCTATATATATATATACATACACACCCATATACATACACATAACTAATACACATGAATGCATGCATGCATGCATGCATACATTGACTTATGTATATGTACATAAATCTCGAAAGAGACAGAAAGAGCTAGAAAGAGAGAGAGAGAGAGGGAGAGAGAGAGAGAGAGGGACATGTGTATGCCGAGGAAGAATATGGCCCAAAACCCGCAAATAGTAACCCTTCTCTGCGTCGACCTCCGCCAGTGCTCCTCCGCCAGTCCTACAACGGCTATATGAATTGGCTACAGAACCTCACCTCGACGATGCCCTACATGGTGTCTCCGGGCCCCACGGCTTCAATTTCAGCCTTTCAGCGTTTAGGCCTTTAGGGCTTGGGTGAGGGTTTCTAGGCTCTGAAGGTTGCAAGAGCTCCAGGCCTTAACAGCAACAGAAACAAGCCCTACATCTGAGATGCCAAACCACAAGGCAGTGAAACTCACGGCGTGGCCCATCGGCCATGAGGGATTCTACCAGGCATCCCGAACCGTTGTCTGCGAGATCCTAAGATCCAGCACTCAAGCGTTGCTGTCATCGCGGTAGATGGTGCAGGTGCCGTCACAGGTGGTGGGCAGATTTGCTGTGCCAGGAAATTGTCTTGGAGAATACAATAGGTCGAGAGGCATCTCCCGAAGCTACTCGATGTCTTTATAAGTTAATCTAGTACCTCGACCCTCATGTAAATCCCGAACATCCTAAACGAGACTGAACCCGAACTCCACGAACTCTGCGACCCCAAGCAGGTTCAGGTGAAGTTTACACAGGGGAGCCACCATTCCCGCTAGAAAGGGAACCGGCTTCAAGTCACAGTATACTCGGGGCGTGCTTTCAGGTTCCAGCACTCAGAAGTAAATCTTCGAGAGCTGCTCCAAGCTGTCTATCGGTACCGAGGGCACAGGAGATAGCAGGATTTAAAGTTGGCCACGATTGACGAAGCATGCTTTCCTGTCAGCCAAGTTGAGCCCGAGACTGCGAAATCAAAAGGTAGGGAAGTGCCCCGTCAAGCTGCAGTAATGGCGACAACAGCATGACCAGTATGATGATTATCCTTGGAGTTACATATTTTTCTCTTCGTACAAGTCCCCCAAACCCTGTACTATTTATGAAGTTATCGAAAAGGTTACATAGGTTGGCTACTTGGTATTGATTTCGCACTGTACCCTGGGCACAATCATGCGAATTTGCCTCTGCCTTCTATGCTGCCCGAAAACTCGGGACATTCGGGTCTACCCTGACCCCAGAGGGTCCATATACACTCCTATTATGGAATTAGGTCCCAAAAGACCATCCCCATAATGGTTTTTGAGACCTAATTCCATAGTAGTAGAGTAGTAGTGTCTATGGACCCTCTGGGGACTCTGAAAGGACCCGTGGGAAGCTCACGACATCTTCTTTTCCCATGTCTGCAGCCGCAGGTAACCATGAGTCCGAGTGCCACAGCCCTGCGTGCGTTGCGGAGCTGCAGAGATGCCCACGAGCCCATGTACTGCTTACTACGTGATGGCTGTTTCGGGGACAGTCGCCGATAAAAGGGCTTTAGCCGGTCTTGTTGTAAGAACTGCAAGTCGACATGTAATTACCGATCCACCTAATTTTGTAAGCTTCCGGAAGCTACCGAACCTACGGCAGATTTGTTGAACCAGCCACGCTTATTCAACTCGCCAAATTAAATCAAAGCCCTCGGAGGGCCATGAACACAACACAAAACCGAAGCTAAGCAGCGACACTTCGAGCTTGGGGCCACTTAAAGAGCTGGGGTTTGATGCTTGATCGCCTGGGTTGTATGGTCGCAGCTACAAGTGAACCTTGACCTTTGCTCTGTAACCCCTGCAATGAATTCTCCTTGTTTGGCTCACTAGTTCGTGGCTAGACTCTTTTGACATCTGGTAGCCAAAAGCCGAACTGCAATGGAGGGTGCCACAGATTCTAGTCTTAACCGCCTTGCAGGCCCCTTGCACTTTTGCTAGGAAACATCTTCAAAATCAATGTTCATTCCAAAACCGAAGAACACTTCAATATCCCATGAAGCAACTCCGAAACCCCAAATCTCAGAGCCTAAACCCTAAACCGGAAGCATGTCTCCAGAGCCACGAGCTGAGTTGTTGGACCCCTTCCTGGGCCGCTCTCTGATGAACTTCACCGCGCTCGGCTCCTCAGTGGGGCTGTGGACTTTTGTTGGGGGCTTGGGGGCTTCTACATGGCGGAAGCTCTGGAGCACAAAAATCCCCTCAAGCCGTGATTTCCCCGCCATTCGGGGTCGAAGGTGCGAAAAAATTACGAAGAGCTTTGAATAATAAGAATTGACAGTGAATATCCTTGCCTAGGGGCCTATGGCCCTACATGTTTATATCAGAGTATGACCCAAACCCTAGGCACTTATGTTGGCTTTCCCGACTGCCAAACTTGAATTCCCCCATGCTTATAGGTTCAACCACCGATGGCACATGCCCTCCAAGACCAGTGGCGGAAGCTTGGTCGTGTTTAGCCACGAGTTTTGCGGTCTGGAGGAACGTTTATAGGCTCAACGGAGTATTATGGGGCATCAAAGCCTATCCAGACTGAACAGCTCAAGTCTATATATGCAGCATCTTTCTTACCCTGAGTTTTCGGGCCCCAGCTGCATTCAGAACTGAAGCGTAGGCCTTGACCGGAATCATCAACCTTACGACCCTAAACCCTAAACCTTACGAGCTCCAAACCCTGTATAGTAAAACCTAATCCGAAGCTCCGAACGCTTCAAACCGGACTCCTCAAAGCCTACCTAGAGGCTCCAAAGTAGTTCCTTTTTGGGGTTCATATTTAGGATCCTATAAGGTAATTCCCAAAAAGGAACTACTATGGAGCCTCTGGGTATAGCACAAAAATCAGCACCCAATTTAGTATACCCGCAACCAGACATCCTTTCTCCACTGCAGCACATCGAAGCAAACAGCAACACAAACCCTAAATCCCGTAGCGTTTTTCCACACAACCTTTCAGAAATCCACGTTGCTTTGCAACTCGAACTTCAAACTGGAGCTGTCAAGACGCTAACCCCGACAACCTGAAGCCTTTCGAACACTACCAGAACCTTTACGGATCTTTAAAACCGTGCTTAAGCTGTACAGCTACCGGTAAAGCATCTCACACCTCAAAATCATCCAACCTAAACCTGCATGGTTGTTGTCTATTGATTTTTCCCTTTTGGGGTTGTGGTTTCCTCCGAAGAGGTATGTCCGAATCTTGATCGACTGCTTCGTATGAAAATCATACAAGACCTTAGCCTCTTTCAACCATACGCCTTATCACCCCAAACATCCGTTTGCCTACGTAGCATACATCCGCAACTTACCTATAGGAGCCCCCCCTGTTCGAGGCCGAAGTATATGCTTGATATACGTACATGGGTTGCAGGGCAACCTGGAAAAGCGACCCCTATTCCCGTCTCTCTCCGGTGTTTGTGTGATCCATGCTCTTCACCTCTTGGCGACTACGACCACATGCTGCCTGATGCCTGTCTTCTGTTTCGCGGTGGTCGAGGCTTTTCCGATGTCACGAGGCATCTTCGGCGATCAAGTAAGCTTCATGCAAACCAAACCAACCTGGCACACTGCCACCAGAATCCCCTTCCGTTCCGAACAGACTACCTAGCGGCCTATATCAGTACATTTTGTCATCTTGAGGACGGGCCAACATGTGGTACAGCTTCAATGCCGGAAGCTCATCATGAGGGATGTCGGAGGTGTGAGTGTCAGATCTTCGCCGGGCCGTGCAAGTCTCCGATATCTCGGGTTTCAGGGTCGCGCCCATGTCCTTGCTCTAGGCTCGGGCTATGCGCTGTTACACAGAAAGTGGGGTGCCATGCCAGCTCAGGGTGTTTGGAAATTTCAAGCCCCACACACAAACCACAGGGACTGCTGTTGGCCCGTGAGGCCTTCTGGTGCTTTCTATCTGTAATAAGTGCGACAGGGGCAAACAAAAACTGAGTTACGCACCGCGCCAACCGCCGGTGAGTTCAAAGGTTCGTGAAGTTGATGCAGCACATAGCTCCTTGTGCCCCATTTTCTTGTGGACATCCATATTATGTAGCTGAGCCGAGCGCTTTCCAGGAAGAGTCATAGCAACCCCCAGCAAAGCAGTCCCTAAAGTTGCAACGCTTCATCTTTTTCCATGCTCTAATATGGAGAAAGAAAGGTTGGACCGGTTCATTTCGTCTCCATCAACACCGAGACGGACTTTCCGGGTGCAGAGGAGACTCTCACAGGCTCGGCTTGGGGGAGAAGGCCATGATCATCAAAACCACGGGTCGAACTGCACAGCGGTTTTTGAACCCGTACCGCGATAGCCCGGTCAGCTCCACATCTAAAATCCAAAACTATGAGCCCGGAACCCGGAATCCTGCTACTTTGAGGATCTGAAAGGCAATAGCCGGGTGAGCAACACATCACCGACCCCTGTTCAGAGTACATGCCTATGCGAATTCTCAAGCAATTTTCTCTTAGGCCATGAACCCCATATCGTAGAAGCACTTAACCCTATAACTTACAAAACCCTGAACCGTCTAAGTCAACAAGCCCCATGCCTTTTTAGCCCCAAAACCCAAAACGCTATAAGTTGTTAAGCACCACACCCTATAAATCCAATAAATCCTTATCCGCAAACCCTACCTGTAGCCCAAAAACCTAGCTTCTCAGGCTTCCTTGCCATATACATATAATAACTTCTTAAAAGAGGATTTTTGTGTGGGCTACATGTAAACCTTAAACCCAAAGAGACACCATGGAGGCGACGGCCACTTCTGCTGGCTAAAGGCCGGCCAGTTTGGCGCCGATGGTGGGGGCCTCTCCGAGGGTTCGGAGTTTGGAGGTGGGCCTGTGGTTTATAGTAGAAGCCAGAAAGTTGGAACATAGCTTTAGGAGGATTAGTGCTAGGATCCCTTATACTTTACCTTAAGGGCATGAGGATAATGATGTTCCAACTTTCTGGCTTCTACTGTAACCCAAAGCCCTAAACCCTAAACTTAGTGTTTCGGGTTCCCAAAGGCTCCATGTACTTTTATAGTAGATACTTAAGCCTTAAATGGGCCCCTATATAGGTACTTTAAGGCCTAAGTATATACTATATGGGTTTACGGATTCGAGCTATAGGGAGGATTCCGAGTTTGGGTTTTCAGGAAGGAGGGTTCGGAACTGAGGGGTGTGGGGTTTCCGGGTTGGGTGGACGCTCTAGTGCTAGGTACTCGTATGTAGCAACTCTGAAGCCATACATCCGAACCCTGAATTCGAGCAGACATGTTTCCTGGATTGGAAGGGTTTAGGGTTTAAGGATTTCATTCATGTTAGACCAACACGATTCCGCACTATGTGGGCAGTGATCTCTCCAGATGTTCTTGGATCCATCCGTAAAGATTGGGGCGTAGGGCTCAGGGCTGCAAAGCTACCGCTATTCCACATCCATGCTGCAGCTCATGGAAACATTTAGCTTAACTCTGTACACTCTCATCCCGATAAGTCATAAGCTTAAGTGTGGGACAGTGCTTAATATAGGAGCCGAAATAATTACCAATACTATTTTGGGGGGCTCTTCTTTATAATCATGGTATACGGGGCCCCCAAAGCCCTATTCTAATTGTTAAGTCTCCTATAGTACACCCTCATCCCAATAAGTAATAAGCTTAAGTGTGGGACAGCGCATACCAGCTCTGAATCGGCTGCAGCCCGAAATGTTGGTGCAGAAGAGGAAGTCCCCGTTCTGCGTGCATCGTCCGGCCAACCACCCTCCTCAAGACCCTAACAATGCTGCCAAGTCTTGATCCCATCCTGGTACAAGTTAGGGACTGCCTTATCTGAGAGTTTTTTGAAGTCATAACCCTAAACCCTGAAGCCAAAACCCTGAACCCTAAACCCTAAACCCCAACTGAAGGGGAAGGTGGACCAATCCTTAGCTCAAAAATCCTCCATCCGGAGCCCCTGGAACTCAGATGCCAATCCCCGAGTCTCCCACTGCACCCACACCCGAAGCCCTAAGCCCTGAACCTTACCCATCGGCCCCATGGTAGTTCCTTTTTGGGATTACCTTATAGGATTCTTATGAACGCCCAAAAGGAACCCTACCTGGGCCCCAAAGAACCTACCTTTTTAGGGTTCCTTGTTATGAACTCTTTACTTTAATTTGAACCTTAAACCCCTAAACCCTAAAACCTTAAACACCCCGGATCCCGTCCGACTCAATCGGCTTCAGAGCTCTTTGAGAGAATGGCCCAGGTGAGTATTTGAGGTGGCTGGAGGCCGCAGCACAAGCCGATCTCGCAGGGTTTCGGGTTTAGGGCTTAGGGTTTAGCGTTTGGGTTTAGGTTTCCCGGACAAGTTAGTAAGGTTTAGAGGTTTTATGGACTGCCCGAGCTTTGAACTCGACATTTTCAATCTCATACCCTCTACGCGGACCCTCCGACATAGTTCCTTGCATCTAGCTATCCTAAGAAGAGGTTTGGTATCAACTTTGCAAACAGAACTACACTGGTGGGACCAGGTGGGCCTTGTAAATGTGCGCAGGCCTTACCTGGATATTCTCGCGGCCCACTTAACACGATGAGGTTCCAACATTATTATACAACGGCCCACGGCCGTTTCTCCTGGACATATGAACTTTTCCGTCCATGTACACCCCCGTCGAGAAACAGAAAAGGGTTTCCGCGTTGTACTGCAAACTCGTTGGCTTGGTCCAGAACGCATTGGGGTGCAATTAAATTACTTTAAAAAAAAATTACTTTAAATAAGCTAAAACTGCCACAGCGACGAGAAGCTAGGGCTGTACAGGGCCGAGTGGGAATAGGTGGGGCCGCGCAAACTGGGTGAGGTTGTTCCCTCCCGCGACCCGTCCACGTTCACGTAAGACCTTATTATGATTCTGCGTATTTGTCACTGCTTACTCGGTCCAAGCCTACTATACTCCTTCGCTAGCGTGGGCCAGCGCAGAGCTTCTACTACTAAACGTTGATCCCGTGGAAAACGTGGGCTCTGCAGGTGGCAGTCGATCCATTCAACGAGGGAATCCGATCCGATACCCCACTGAGTCATAGAGTTGAATTACAACAAAAAAACACGCAACTCGAAACCCCGAAGTGTCATGAACATTTTGGAGTTTAACCAGTTATAGAGCTTCGGAGATGACTGTGCTTTGGCATTTGGCTTCCGGTGGGCATCTATAGACCAGCAAAAAACAATGATTCCGATACCCCTGAAGTCCTCGCGTCAGAAACATTCCTTATAGGGGCCTGAATAATTGGGTGGTTGTCAAAATTATGGTCCCTTTTTGGGTCCTTATTATAATACGGCACCTAATTTTTAGGATACCCAAAAAGGGACCATAATTTTGACAACTACCCAATTGGAACATAGGATTCTGGGCTCCTATGGCCAACAGGTTTATGAGTGAGAGTATTCGTATTAGAAGCGTTGGCATTAAACTTGTATGAGTATGAGTAATCTAGTATGTGCATTAGTACTCGTGTTCGTATTAGTATGAGTATAAGTTAAGTTGTATTACCAAGTTGTTGTTGTTATTACAGATGATACTACTATGACAGTGAAGTTACATGGGGACTTTATGCAAATGGCTGTCGCCATGCAGCAGGAAGACTTGAAGGAAGCCGTTGCTGCACGAAATTCGGGGCTCAGGCGCCGCTTCGGGGTTGAAGCATACAAGTCATGTAGTGTACGCTTGCGGAACCATGAGGGCTCTGTCAGGGCTTAGTAGCTGAGTGGATAGACTTTACACTTTTGGGGATGATATTACCCACTCTAAACCTGAAAGTGTACACTTTTGGGGGCCTATGAACACAGCAACTAAGATAAAGGTTTGGGGTTTTGGGGCTTTGGGGTTTAAGTTTGAGGCATTCAGGGTTCTGGTTTGGACCGCTGTCTCTTCGTGCATGGGGGCTCAGCGGATTTCTGGTGCTTTAGGACCGACCCTCTAGCTATCTCACCCTAGGAATCTAAGGACTCATATATTAAGGCTTTTGGGCCCAAAGACCATACTATATAAGAGCTTTTGTTCTGTTTTGATGCCCAGGGTCAATTTGTGTCATATACGGGAAGAACAAGGAAACAAGCATCTTACGAGATCTGAAGGTGGATTGTAGGGGCACCAATTATGGATGTCACCAAGGGCATTTCGGGCTCCAGTGCTTCAGGGTTCTAGGATTCACAACCCACGGGGCTCCCGAAGGATGGCTGATTCTGTGATTTTGATGGTCCTGTAACTCCCTGAAACCAAGTTACGAACTCACAAAACCCAAAAACCCACATCTCCACATGCCCGAAATGCTGAAACGTAGATCATGGTACTATTCCATTTCCAGAAACCCCCCAACCCCTTCCTTATCGTATTTCGAGTTTTGCCCCCCATGTATTCTCAGTTCCGGCTCTTTTTGTTTGGGAACCCTGGTTTTCTTTAGACGGTCTCAGAAGCTCCCTAAACTTAAGCCAAAAAAACCCTGAACCCTAAACCCCCAAACCCTTAAATCCTAAACCCTAAACCTAAAACTGTAGCCCCCTGGCTGCTGAAGCAAAGCGAAGAACTACAAGGGAGACTAAACCCCTATAAACCCTAAACCCTCTACGGGTCAGGTTTCAGCCTTAGGGCGGCTCGATTTGAAGCGGGCCGGGTGTTTGGTTTGAGGCTTCTTTTCGGCTTTCAGGTGTTCGGATGAGGGTCGGAATGGTGTCCCCCATAGTTGCCATTATAATATCTTGCAAAATCCACCCCAGTATGAGTATTGAGGCTTCTACATTAAATCTTGGAGACCGCTTGACATGAAGACCGTGCCAGGGCCAGGGCCTGGAATGTCCTGGGGACTGCTTGAAGTGAACGCCAGAAAGTTGGAACATCGATTCAGGATGATCCATGCTGAGATTCCCTCTACTTTCAAGGCATGAGGACAATGATAGGGTTTAGGGTTTCGCGTTTAGGGCTTAGGGTTTAGGGTTTAGGGTTTAGGGGGCTTCTATTGTAGGGCCTACAAGTTTCGGATTGTTCTGGGGCGTAGCTCTAGGCACTCCGGGTTCGGGTCTCCACCCAGTCTAGGCTTTCGAAGCCCCCGTTTCCGAGTGTCTAGGGCTCATATAGATAAACCCTACACTCTTAAATCCTAAACCCTAAACCCTAAACCCCTAAACCCCTAAACCCTAAATCCTAAACCCTAACCCTAAACCCCATATCCTGAACACTAAACCCTAACTTAGCTGTAGCAGGCCATGGATTATTGCCGGCGGTCATCGCCCACTTGCATCCCAGCTGCAGACAGTCGGAAGGTCCGAGTCACTTTGGGAGAGTCTTGGCTTCGAGGCTTAGGATAGGGACCGAAAATTGTCCCTTATACCCAGAGGCTCCAAAGTAGTTCCTTTTTGGGGTTCATATTTAGGATAATTCCCCATAAGGAACTACTATGGAGCCTATGTGTAGTTCCTACAACTCTCCAAAAGCTACACCCAAAAGCCCTATTCTATGGCATCCTCTGCCCTAACGGTCCGAAAACTCATGAGAGCAAGAGTGCCCATTTACATAGATGGTTTGCACGCTAGAACCGGACCGTCTCAAAAACATCTAAACCCGTGGCAGCTAAGAAAAACATCAAGCAGTCCGGCGTCAGCGAACTTTTTGAGCGGCCTGGCTGCAAGCAGGGCATCCAGAGGACTGCCAGTGGAAATCTCCGTAGGACCAGCCCGCTCGGCTTGTAAGTTCGTTCATTAGTATAGGGGCCTTAACATTTACCATTTCTACTTTGCCAAACCCTATTCTAATTATTAAGGCCCCTGTATTGCCATTCCCGCATCCCTGGATCCGAAATTGCAACCACAAACCAGATGTGAGTATCCCCATAGCCTACACCCGAAACCCTTTACTCTAAGCCCGAAACCCGAAGCCAAATGGCGTATACCCTAAACCCGAGACCCTGTACCCTAAATCCCTCAATCACAGTCCTTCTTGAACCTGGTTCGTTTTAGCACCTGCTGCATGTCAAGTTTCCTCCTTAGCCCCGAATGCCCGCATCACCGACCTAGCATCTCGTCAAGACGTCGACAAGCAATCATGAACACTGTTTGTAGAAAACGTAACCGACACATATTCAGTGTTAACTTGATACTGACGACCAGCATCAAGATGACAATAGCAGAAATCACCTCCGCGACGACGGAACCATCAATGCCGCCACCACCAGCACCATCACCAGCAACACCACCACCGCCACCATCACCACCATCACCACCAACAACAACAGCATCAACTGCAACAGAGATATACGGCAGAAGCTGTCCCTCTTCACGCCGTTACAGCAAAGAGTTGCGTCCGCAAGTCTGCACTGGTCTTTGTAGTAGTTCACTGCGGCTTTGTTGTTCTTCCTCTTTTCTGCATACATCGCTCCTTGCTATCGTCGATGTGCAAGAGACTGGTATGCAAACGATAATGACGGTGGGACGACGGTGACAGTTTCATTACTGCTGCTGCTGCTGCCGTGGTGATGATGATGACGAGGATGAGGATAACGATGGTTAATGTGATGACGATGGCGGTAACCATGGCGGCGGTGACATACAAGTTCACCACTCTGCTTGACATAACATGCATTATCATGGGAGGGGAGTCAGCACATTGAACCGACAGCTGCAGCCTGGGGTTCTGTTCCTTGCTCAGGAAATATGGCGTCGATCTTTACTTTGCCGGGCACGCGCACATGTGCCCGCTCCAACTGACATGTTTCCGCGCTTTTCTGCCAAGGTTAGTATTGCTCCCAGCTGGAAGAAGTCTTGGCACTTTGGTTGTAGTGATGGTGGTGCTAGTATTAGTTTCTGACCATTGCCGGTGCCGAGGGCAGCCAGCAGTGTCACTGAATTCTTCGAGCCCGTTGCAGGCAAACCTTAACTCTGTGACCTTCAAGCGTGCCAACCTCTGCTACCCTGGGTCGTATTGTTACGGTTATATAGGAACTGACCCAGCTTGCGATATGATTCTAGGGTTTGCTCTGACTGGCGAAGGTATTGGCGCGACCCGCCTGTTCAAGCAGGAAAAGCCACGTCCAACGAGATGCGAGTGTACAAGGCCGGGCAATCGCACGACAAGACAAGAAACCACAGACTCAAGTTTTGAACCGTGCAGGAGGATATCGGTTTCAGATGGATTGGAGCATAGCCTCGCGCGGTTTGGTGAGGGTACCGTTTCCTTCCTCCTGTGCCAGGATGTAGAAGGCTTCATCCAAGTTGTTGCTGGCGGAGCTGGATGTGATGTGTCTCGGCTTGCCGACAAAACCCTCCTAACCCCAGCATATAACCTCCTAAATCCGAAGCTCAGATCTTTGCCCAATATCCCTTAATTAAGGAATAGACCTTAAATCATATTAGGGATCCTGTTTTAGTTTAAGGTATATTCCTTAATTAAGGGGTATTGGGATCTCTGGGTAGAACAACTGGAGCATATATGCATCCTGGCGGGTGTGCTGAGACAGCTCGATCTCAACACCCAACCCCACCCTCGATACCGAGAAAGAACTGCTGACCTCTGGTAGGTGGTTGCATGTACTTGGAATTCCTAACTAGGACCTAATCCCATGAACCCTGTAGAAGCACTCCTATAAAACCCTCTAGAAGCTTGGATCGACGTAGTGATGTCTCAATCTCCTTGTAGTGGTAATTGTCGGGTTTCTGTCGAGGGTTAGGTGCCTACGGACACCCATCTCCTGTGCTTTGGGTGTTTCTATGTGCGTCATTTGGGTTTCGTGTCTCCCAATGAAACTGTTGAAAGCTGACTTATGGCTTCTGTTACGTAAACATCGTTAAATTCTGGATTACAGAATATGTAACTAATGAGTATATGGCTAGTAATGTGCTATTTGGAACTACACCATGAAACGAGCTCTCACACGGTCCCTGAGGACGATGTTTTTCTCATGAGTGGCGTTGTAGATACCGGGATCGTGGGAGGTTTAGCTTTAGGTTTTCCCTCCTCAGCCGTCGACCCGTAAGCCCTTAACTACTTAAACTTCGGTTGATGGCCAAAATCCTGCATTACCTTCGGGACCCGAAACTATGGGAATTACGGTATATTCCGTATTATGGGTAATGCAGGATTTTGGCCATCAACCGTATTATAGAGCCCCCCAAACCTTGTTAACCCGTAAGCACTGAGATCTTACGACAGGAGATGCCTTACAAGGTCGCGCCGAAGTGTCCAGAGACGACAGGCCATCCTTTTGTCAGAGGATTCTTTGTCTCCCTAAGGGTCCAGAGGACCCGGTACATAGGTATACATACTGACTACCTGTACCCCAAACCAAAGGTACGCAGAATAATCGCTTTGGTATTATAGATGTTGGGCCATAGTTTTACCTACTTTTGGGGGTTTAGGTAGGTACTTGGACCCCTAGGGTTTGGGTGTGGGGTTTAACATCAAGAGTTTATAGGGCCTTGGGTTTATTGGCTTCGTCCTCGAAATGCCAAGACTCGGAAATCACCCTAACCCTAAACCCTAAACCGGGAAGTCTTATCGAATGTCTCCGTCTACAAGTTGCGTGACTGGGGCTAAAGAAGTGTTCGGCTCAAGGGCTAGACTTAGAGGATCACAGGACTGAGAAACTCGGGATAGTATTAAGACAACTATATACACGTAGCACCTAAAGCCTATAACCCCAACTAGGATGCTTTTAAGGCCAAGGGTTTAAGGGGGGATTGATGCCTTTACTTGGAGGTTCATGGGTAGTTCTAGAAGCTTGGCTGATAAGCACACTAAGGCCTACTTATACTGTAGCTACCCATGAACCTGTAACCTTGCGCACAGGACAGTACCTAGAGGCTCCAAAGTAGTTCCTTTTTGGGTTCATATATAGAATCCTATAAGGTAGTACCAAAAAAGGAACTACTATGGAGCCTATGGGTGGGCATATCGGTTGGAAGAGAACCACCCCGAAGCAGGGTAAAAAAAAAGCTCCAGAGGCTCCTGTAAAGGCCCCTTGAAACCCCAGTACCCTTATGAATCTTATGAAACCTGTTTAGGGTTTAGGGTTTAGGGTTTGGAAGCCTTGTGAAAGCCCTAAACAGGCGAAGAGTCGAACTTCCGTAAGGGTCCATGTACCCAAAGAGTATATCCATTGGCCTTAAAGTACTCCCTATGTAGGTACATTGGGCCCAAAGTACATAGCGTTTGGGTACATGGAGCCTGAGGGATCGTCAGAGTCCCAAAAGCCTCCTTCCCGAATCTCAGTAGATCAGACCAAGCTCTGATGATGCGTTTCAAGCTGAGATGTGTGAACTCTGAACCCGGAAGGCCAAACCTTGAACCTCATGGCCATACGCCCTGCAACACCGACGCCCATGTCGTTTAGCATCGCTCGGCTCGTCTGCGCAGGTGACGATATCTGCGTCCCGCCCAAGGGCGAGGAAGAGAAATCTGTTGAGGGCCTTCCTGACCCAGTGTGGTTCCGACGTGTTTTATTTCAGAGATCGAGAGGTCCTGTGCTCCGGAACATTAATTTTTAATGAAAGGTGGGCTTCAGACCGTCAGAGATGCTGCATGCACCTGCCCAAGTAATGGGGTTCGCCATGCCAGTGCTGACGATCGGAGGATGCTGCTGACGGGGCATGATGAAGGATGCCTTCATCGTCGTCATCATCATCGCCATCATCAGCATCGATTTTGATCGTCATCAACATCAGCATCAATGTAGTCATCCTACCCCTGCTCCTGTTCGTAGTTGCTCCCGCTCCGCCTCCACCTCCACCACCGCCACGACGACGACTACTAGTACTCCGTGTGCTGCTACTACCACTACTACTCCTCCTCCTGCTGCTGCAAGGCTGGAAGTAGCCCCAATATAAAGTTCCTTGCATAATGTCCTAAACACCGCAACAACCTAATGCTCTAGCACCACTTCTCTTCTAAACCCAGCAAAAGCTGACCCAAGATCCGGCCAGCTTCGCCACCGATGTCATGGCACTTGGCTTGCTCGACGTCGTCAACGCCTCGACCTTGCGTCGCTTTGATGCGTCGAGAGAGTTTGGTGCTGAAGCAATTTTTGCACCAGGGGTCGACAAGCCGAAAGCGTTGCGGTTTGAAGCCTTTCTTGTTGGGCGAGGTTCAGCGGTTCATGGTTCAATTTGTACTGCATTTAAGATATGGGAGTTTCCGAAAATTAGCGGTACCTTATTACCTTATCCTGGGGTCCTTATAAGAAGAATCCTACTATTTGGGGCACTATATTCGGGTCCACTATTTTCGGAAACTCCCATATATAATAGGTCTATGTGGATTTAGGTTGCGAAGCTCGGGGCTGAGCTACTCGGGGCTTGTACTATAGAGGCCGAAATGGTAACCAACACTATTCCTGGGGTTCCTTCTTATAATCATACCATGATGCATCACAAAACCCTCTTCTAATTATTACACAAGGCCCCTATAGTATGGGTTGAAGGTTCGGAGTTCGGGAGGCAGCACGGATAGTGAGAGGCTGCGGGAATGATTGAAACAGAAAGTTCAAACCCCGAATTCCACGCAGTGCAGTCAACGAAGCGTTGATCCCGAAATGCTTCCGGTCGCAAATGTAAGGCTATTAGCATCGCTCACCTCAAAGCTAAACTCTGAGGCTCCAGTTACCTATCCATAATATATATATATATATATGGCAGTGAGTCAAAACCTTCTGGTATGTAACAGGGCCGGGGCGCCCCTCGCGCGACAAAGTATGTAACAAAAGCGGGTTTTTGCGACAAGGCTGGCGCGACAAGGGGCGCGACAAGGTCCATCATATATTCATATATGAATGTATGTATGTGTACATGTGTATATATAATGTGTATATATATATATGTAGGTATGTATTTGGTTCTGTCTATATTATGAGGCACGCTCGTGTGCGAGTGCTGCAAACGTTGAGCTTGGAGTTGAGT